>BJCM01008389.1:4920-34360 GCA_018326385.1 Flaveria bidentis
ATTTTTAAAAAGTAAAAGTTTTATATAAAACACTTTGTACAACACAAATCCGGAGTTTTTAAACAACAAAATATTGATTAGAAAATGAACAATTTTCAAAACAATAAAATTTTAAAATAAAGTTTTACATATAATAAAAATGTTTTATCAAACTAATCAAAGTGGTTATTCATACGTAATTCAATCATATCTTATATTAAAATAATGTTATACAAATATAACTTTTTATTAATAAATAATAATATCTTTATTGTTTAATCCGGGTAATGGGTTGTAACATAGTTTGGAATATAAACGATGAATTCGAGAGGAAAAAACACTTTCTTTTTCATTCTTTTGTTTTCTCTTTTTTTTTTCTTTTCTTTTCATTTCTTTCCATTTTGGAAGGATTGATTTTAGCTTTTATTTTCCTTTCATTTTATTTCTTTTTTCTACTTAAGTAAGTTTGGAAATATAAATTTCTAACAATTTTTATATTTTCTTCCACTAAAAAAAATTCTGAAACATAACTATTTATTATTTATTATTACTTTTTTATTTTTTCTCATTAACTCTATGTTCCTAAGTTTACTTAACGTGAGAAAAGAAAGAAAACATTTTCTTTTCTTTATTTTCTCTTCTTTTCTCTTTTTTTTCTTTTCTTTTCTCTCTTTTCTTTTCTTTCCATTTACTTTCAATTTGAAAAGATTGTTTTTAGCCCTTATTTTGCGTCCATTTCCTTTCCTTTCCTTTTTTTTCTTCGTAAGTAAACTCGAGAATATGACTTTTTTGTTTTTCTTTCATTTTCTTTCATTAAAAAAACTCTGTAACATAATTTTTTTATTTTTTTCCTTTCGTTTCTTTATTATTCTATTTCCTTAAATGAACTCGGTATCTTAACTTAAATGAGACTCGGGAGAGAGAGAGAGGATAAGTTCTCACAAAAACCCTTTAGAAAATAAACCACCTTCCATTAGGCCCGTCGATTTTACTCGTACCCGATTAACCCGCCCGCCCCGAGCTCACCCGTACCCAAAGAAACCCGACCCCAACAACCCGAAAACCGATTAAACCGATTCTTATTCGGGTCGAGTTTCGGATAAACTTTCAAACCTCAAAAACCCGAATAACCCGAACCGATTAACCCGAAATCCGAATAACCCGATCAACCCGTATTATAATTAAGTAAATTATGTGTATACACTTGTTTTGATTGTCCAAATTAATCAAATTGTTTGTATAAATATATATTTAAGTATATTTTATAAATTATAGAAGTAAACTAATTTAAGTCCACTAGTATTCTAAAATTTCAAATGAAAATTCACTAAAACATACGAAATTAAGTCTATTGTTTAATACCCGAAACCCGACCTGAACAACCCGTTACCCGAACAACACGAAACCGATTAAACCGAATTTTATTCGGGTCGTGTTTCGGGTAGACTTTCAACGCTAAAAAATCCGAACAATCCGAACCGATTAACCTGAAACCAACTTATCAACACCCTACCTTCTACCTTGTACCTTTCACTTCCTCTTCACAGATCCTGAAGTTGTAGAAAAACAGTAAATCAATTCGATTCATTCGATTTTGCAATGGATGTTACAGAAAAACGCATGAACAAGAAGGAGAGAGCCAAACAGCGTAGAGAAAAACGTCACCAAGAGATCACTCGCCTTCGCACCATTCCTTATTCCGACCACCAGAGGTATTTCTAGGGTTTCGATTCATAAACTAGAATTAGATTGATTTCCAATGCATTTCTGTATTTGATTCATTTTTCACTTTGATTAATCGGTACCTTTTGTTCAAAATTTGCTAACAAATCGTTATAAAAATATATGCATTACATGCTTTTATACTCGCACTGATTCGAACAGTTTAGAAGGAACTTTTGTATTGCTTTGAGAACACTTTACAAGAGAGCTTACAAGTGAGTGTTGAGATGCCCTATGCAGATGATAGCAGCCTGTTTATATGCTTGTGACCTCCTTAACATAGAATGCACATGTTCTAAACTATTCTGTACAAATATGTATCTATATGTTTCTAGAAACTTCTAAGAGAAACTTTTACACACTATTCCATAGCTTTCCATACTAGAACTATAAGGTGAATTTCAGACTTCTCTTATCCCTCAAGAGTGGTCCTGACTCCTGAGTATTCAAGAATTCGCCGTAGCGATTAAAATTTAGGTGTGTAGTTACAATATGGTATGATGTTGTTAGATACTTAGATGCATACATGCTAACAATAATAGCATATAAACGTTTATGAAGAGTACCATTAGCTCCTTCAAAATTTTCAACAGGAATTTTCGACTCTGCAAGTTCAAACCTTGCAGTGGTTAGTTTTTTTAAGCAGATTAGCAATTTGTGTTTCAAAGTTTGTATGTTCATTGTTCATGTTTAAGTAAAGAGGTTCTTTTTTTATTTATAAATCTATTAGTACGTCATATTCGATTAGGGTTAATGTAATCATCATTATGGATTGCCTTCCCCTCTAGTTTAGTTAGTTTTATGTTCTTTATGTTTACAAATAAAGCATTCCGGGTCCTATCGGTTTTATGGTTGAAACTTTTAGGTGGTGGTCTGCAGAAACAATAGCTGTGGTGACAGGTGGCAATAGAGGAATTGGGTTTGAGATTACACGTCAGCTTGCGTCACATGGATTGACGGTTATTCTTACTTCAAGAGACACAACAGCAGGAGAAAAAGCAATTAAAACCCTACTAGAAGAAGGCTTAAAAGTTGTCTTTCATCAACTTGATGTTGTAGACCGTGAATCTATTGATATGTTCTGTGCTTGGGTAAAGGAAAAGTATGATGGCATCGATATTCTGGTAAAATGACAATGTTTCCCTTTGAAATGTCTAGAAATAACTTGCATACGATGCTGTTGAGCTGGCAAAATGGGCAGCTGAGGCGGGCCATTTCCTTTTAACTTTTTTATAGATTATAATCGTTTGATCTGTTAGGGGTAAAATATAACTCTACTAGATCCCTTGATAAGTAAATGAGTTGAAATTGGACTTCTACCTTGTGCTTCATAGTAAAAGTGTCATTTAAGGGCTTTTTACTTGATAAGCTTGTTTCTATGAGATGTACTTATTTATGCGAACTTGTAACAGATAAATAATGCAGGAGTAAGCTATAATACTGGATCAGAGAATTCTGTTGAATGTGCTGAAAAGGTGATAAACACCAACTATTTTGGCACTAAAAATGTGACTAAAGCTGTGCTCCCACTGATGAGATCCTCTGCTGAAGGTGCACGGATTGTTATGGTGAGCTCACGACTAGGAAGACTTAATGGCAGGAGAAACGTATGTACGATCTTCTTTCGTTTATGCATTTATCTTCTTCTTTGCTCATTGTTAGTTGTAATATAATTTGGAACGATAAATGTTATCTTAAAACGTGTTTTTCAGCTTAACAGCAAAAGGGGTGTTGGGAATTTATTTCAAAATATATAATCTGATTGTTATGCTTTCAGATTACAATCTTGATGTGTGATGAATATAACATTATAGTACTTGAAGCAACAAAAAACACCACGTTTTCTGTGTTGTAATGTTAAAATTATCAAAAGATAACAAAGTTGAATGAAAATTTCATTACTCGGCATGTTTTTTGGTTATATTTTGGTATAAACAAAAGCTGATACATGGCTGCACCACTTGACCTGTATGAGAACAAACCCAACTCGATTTCTCAAATCAACCCCGTTTTTAGTAGGTGTGTTCATAAACCATTGAAACCAACTTAACCGCCCAAAACCTAAGCAATTCAGTTGGTTTGGCTGTTTAGAAATATATAAGGTTCGGTAGGGATGGTTTTTATGTTTGGTTTACAGTTTGGAACTTGGAGCCGGTAGTTTAAAATTTCTTATTAATTTTAGGAATATGAAGTTAGTATATGCATTATACTCATGAACCAACAACGTTATTATTGTTTAGAAAATAAACTCAAAACTACGTTTTTGAAGAAAAATAAAAAGAAAATAGGTTCAAAACCACCAAACACAAACCGCCAAAACCGGCTATACCCAACCAACCCATCTGGTTTGATTCATCTTTTTTTGAAACCGTAGTTAATGGTTCAGTCAAAGTTTTTGTTAAAACCGACCGAACCATGTATACCTTTTACCAAGTTTCATTCTGCTTCATCTAACTTTGTATTAAATTCATACCAGAGGATTGCTGATGTTGCTTTGAGACAACAGTTAGAAGATGTTGAATCACTATCAGAGGATCTAATTGACTCCACAATGAAAAAGTTTCTAGAACAAGTCAAAGATGGGAGCTGGATCACTGGTGGATGGCCTCAAAACAACACAGATTATTCACTGTCAAAGCTTGCAGTCAATGCTTATACAAGGCTTATGGCGCGAACACTTTGGGATCGGCCCGAAGGGCAGAAGATCTATATCAACTGCTGCTGCCCAGGTTGGGTCAAAACTGCTATGACGGGATGGGCTGGGCTAACTTCACCTGAGGAAGGAGCTGATACACCTGTATGGCTCGCCTTGCTATCGGGCCAATCTTTTAGTGGTAAATTCTTTGCGGAGAGGCGCGAGATAAACTTGTGAACGTTCTTGTAAGAACCTCTTTGAAACTAGTAGCATGTTACAATATTGTAAAATTAACAAAAATCAACTCGGCTCAACTATCATCATATGCTTAGAAATAATCGAGCCGAGTTGACCGAGCTTACCTAAGGTTGAGTTTGGTTTGTATAATCTAAAAGCGTTAAGAGTTTGAGCTCCCTAATCTAGCTTGGCTTAGGAATAACTTTTCAAACTCAAGCTTGATCTGTTTTTTTATTACTAATTTAACTATTTTTAAAGAAAATGTTGACTTTTTTTTAAAAAGTATAGCAATACTATATTTAAATTAAAAAGAATAAAATACTCGATTTTATAGTGTAACTTGTTGTTAAAGAATGATGTCGTATAAAAAAGCTATATGCATTTAAAAAAACTGAAGAAATTAAAAAATCAATAATTATAGACTATTTTTAGATCTATCCCTTTAGCTCCTCTACCAAGCGTAATTATTTTATCTTTAATTTGAATCGTTATCACTTTTATCGTTATTTACTTTTATCGTTATTTACTTTTATCGTTATTCACTTTTAATTAGCTTTGCATAGAAAACTTTATCTAATTATTATATAAATAGTTATTTAATAAAATAAATAGAAATTATATGAATAATAGGTTTTTTAGATTTGTTTGTCTGGTTAAACTCAATATATAATGTTCAGTTATAGCTTGATTAAACTTGGCTTAATTGATTTGTTTGCGAACTGAAAAGACAAAACCAATAAGAAAATGACGGTTTGGTTTGATGATTTTTTAAGAACCGAATTTTTTTGTTCGATTTCGGTCTTGCTTGTAACAGAAACCGAAAAAACCAAATCGAAACTATAGAACCGAATTTGTAAATTTAGAGGTGTATTCATACATTTATAAACATGACTAGTTTATAAGTTATTTATTTAGTTTGTGCTATCTAAAATAAACATATATTTAGGTTTCAAGAATAATATTTAAAATTTTTTTATTGGTAGATTAAATGTTTTATTGAATTTTTTATTATTGAATTTTATTAATTGTAATTAATTTTAATGTTAAGTAATTTTAAGAATATATAGATTATGTATAAAGATCAACAAAACGATGTAAGCCCAAAGTTTTAGCTTAAATTAATTACTCTAAACTAATTTTCAAAAAAAATACCTTGAAGCTCAAAACAAAAAGGAAAAAACCAAAGTGAAAACCAAAAACTACAAAAACCAAAACCGAACAGTTTTAAATACTTGAAAACTGAAATATCGGTTTTTGATTTCGGTTTTAAACTAAAACCAAGAAAAAAAAATTTCACCCACACTTTTTATACCACGCAACAAAAAGAATCTTTGACCCTCACTTGAGTTTTAAAAGTAATACCTCCTTTGTTCATCATTCCACCAATCTCTATAATATTTGTCTTCTTTTCCTTGAAAATATTTCATACCTATAACATTAAACATCAGCAGAACTGTGAATCATCTAACTAAAAGAAAAGAACTTTGAGAGCAAAACTGTGAATCATAATAGCAATGGAACAAGTAAACAATAAAATCAAGCTTTGTGCACTTGACGCGATATGTAACGGACCTATAAATCCAAATTCGGTGAAATGAAAGTAAAGATATATAAGCTCTGCAAAAGCCTAAGTTGTCATATTTTGCAATTCTTCCTCCTTTCAACATGCAAAAATGAGCTAAAAACATCAAAACAAGGCATATGACTTACCTGCATTAATAGCTTATTTCCATGAAAGAACAATGCTTTATGCCCACTACTTATAATATCAAGTAACATTTTTGCATAAACAACATTAAAAATAAGGAATTTGACATTTTTAAACAATTACCTTGATCTTCTTGCAAACTAATGAGAGGACTGTTTCATGTGTATAAAAAACTTCCTTTCTCTTTCATTTGGTCCGTTTTTAACAATCTTATTTGTTTGAAGTGCAACGACTATGAATTTCGTATTCATAACGGTTGGGCGTGGAGTGCTACGGCTATCCGCTGTTCATCGAATCAGATAACGGATTATTCGAATTTGAAAATTTTAGGACTCTATCCAAAATCCGATCTAAAACAATGATTTTTCTATCAAATCTGAATTTATCGGAATTCAATTTGGATTGGATTCGGATATATCCGAATAATCTGAATAAACCAAATAACAATTTTGTTTCTATTTTTTGTTTCTTTTTTTTTTGCTAATTTTTATTCTTAACATCTTATAAGTTGGAAGTCACAATAAAAGTTATAAAACTAAAAAATAAAATTTGACTTGTATGCAAATTCAAAATTAAAACATAATAGGTAATTGCATATAACCCAAAAATTACAAACTCTAATTTAAAACAATGGTCGATTATTACAAAATTATTTAGGATTATGACTAAAATGTGTAAATATTCTTGTGTATTGATTTGAAAACATAATAGATAGTTGAGTAATGAGTATTGGACTAGAAACATAATTGAAGTCTTATTCGGATTATTCGGATATAAGAATAATCCGAATAAAAATTGTGATATCCAAAATCCAAATAAGAAATTTGGATTCAGATGAGATCCGATCCGAATATCCGAATAAGGATTCGGATCAATTTATTTAGATTCGGATACGGATGAGATTTTGGATATTTTCGGATATCGGATTTTTTGAACATCCCTACATGCCACATTTAATCTTTCTAACAATGATTTGTGTTGTATTTACTTATTTTTACCCGTAGACCAAGCGTGACATTTACTTACTTTTTTTTAATTAAAGAATCCGAACGCATAATGTACAAACATCATATGCATCTCTACAATCCTCAATTAGGCATGTAAATGAACCGAATGTTCATGAACTGTTCAACAGAAAGTTCATTTATGTTCGTTTATTTAGTAAATGAATGAACATGAACACGATTTTTGTGTTCGTTTAGTTAAACGAACAAACACGAACACATGTTTTGTTCGTTTGTTTACGTTCATGAACGTTCGTTTATGTTCATTCACGTATGTTCTTTTATGTTTTTTATTTACGTTCGTTTATTTATATATATATATATATTAATATATTAATAAAAGAGTATTATGTGTTAATATCTGAAACATAAGTGTTTCATGTTATACTAAAAACCTATAAGTTTAGCGAGATTTCAATTTCCACTAATACACCTAAAAGTTTCAAAATAGTCATTTGACGTTGTTTTGTGTGTGTGTTTTTTGTGCGTTCATTTAGTTTTTTAACGAACGAAAATGAACGAACACGAATATATTTATTTTTTAATAAACAAACATAAACAAAAAATCATGTTCAATTACGTATTCGTTGGGGTAAAAATTAAATGAACAAACACCAAATGTTGCGTCATTTGGGGGTCACACACGGCCACAAAATCGCCACGGTGCGTTGCGTCGGTTCACAAAACCACCACCTTCACACCACCTCTCGAATCTCTGAAATCAAACACATAAAACAAACCCTAATTTCATAACTCACACTCAATTACATCACAATTCACAAGAAGAAAGCAAATCATGGCGAATTTAAGGAAAACTGTATTATATGCCCTTTCACGCTATGTTACTTCAACGGCAGCTCCGCCGCGGCTCCACGGCGTCGCATCGGCGAACGGAATCGTCCGGCATCGATCAGTATACAGGTTGATTGTTGAACAGATCGAGGTTATGCAATCTGTATGTGTATGTGTGTGTGTTTGGTGTGATTTCGTTAGTTGATTGATGTTTCTGTGTGGTTTTCGCTTTTCATTCAGGTCGTCTGTTGGTTCGTTTTCTCGTTTCTGTTCTTCGAGTAATGGTGTTGAATTGAGGGATATTGATTTGTCTGATGAAGAAAGCAAGAGGAGATTGGTGAATAGGTTTGTTTTTCATCTGTATATTGTGAGTTGTGCAGTGTATAGGTCCGGTTAGTTCGGTTTTAAGGAATGAACAAACCAAACCTGTAGGGTTGGATCTTCCGTTTTCCGGTTCGGTGGTTTAACGGTTAGGTTTTTGGCGGTTTGAACTAGTTTTCTCTAACATCATTAGTTTGCATTAGAACTTTTAAAATGCTAAGATTAATTAGTTTGCATTAGAACTTTTAAAATGCTAAGATTAATTAGTTTGCACTAGAACTTTTAAATGTTAAGATTAATTAGTTTGCATTAGAACTTTTAAAATGCTAAAGATCATTAGTATGTATTAGAACTTTTTAAAATGGTTAAGATAAGTTCAAACCGAGAAAACTGAACTGTTTGGAGTTAAAAACAGGGCAAACCGGGCTACTTTCTTGGGTTTTGGAAATGGTATTTAACAGCCTTGGTTTTCATTAGTGTGATTAGCATGATTGTTGATGAATTTATGGTTACTATATACTGATATTTTTAAATTGCATAGATTGGTGTATAGGAGTAAACAAAGGGGGTTTCTTGAGTTGGACTTAGTTTTGGGAAGTTGGGTGGAGAATCACATTGGATCTTTGGATGAGAAAGGGATTAGAGCTCTTGTTGATGTCCTTAACCTTGTAAGTTTTGCAATTATTATTATTTTTGTTGTTAGATTAAGCTGTTGCTGATACATATGTACACACATATAACTTGTGTTTGATACAGAACAACTTTTAAGTTTTAAGTAGAGGATGATGAGAGATAGATAAGCACTTATACGTGCGGGTGGGAAATTCTAAGTAAACTCTATACAAGCCTGACATGAAATTCGTGTGTTTGGGACTTTGTGTTTAGTCTAAGTGGGTGCTGGTTAATTTTAGGTTGAACCTTATAACACATTTAGCAAGCTAAACAGTTGTGTTTGGTCTTTCGGTTGAAATGTTTAACTTTTATAAAGAAATGTCTTTTATGTTATAATTTAGACTCCTTGGGTGTTTTATGTCAATTTTTTTCTGAAAAGGAAAAAATGAGTATCAAGTTATACAGTTTGAACGTAGTTTCTTATACATTTGTACTCTTGGTCTTAAATTTGTAAACTTAAAGTATGAGTATGCAATAAAATAAAATAAAATAAAATAAAATGTCAGGTTAAATGGCTATATAAGGTTGCATAACCATCATAACTGTCTTATATACACAGTTAAAGCAATATCTACATGTTTGTACTTGGTTTTGTGTTGAATGAAGTCCTTATATCTCTATATATGTGTATGTATGTATATTACTTTTGCAGTTTTGCACAATGGAATATCTAATGAGATTATCTTTAGTGTTCTTGAAACATTGCCTTCTTGCAAAATTACTTAACACCTATATCTACATGTTTCTTTAAGTCACAAGAATGTACTATTCATTTTGTTAACAATATATATGCAACATATATTTACCATATAATGCAACAATTTGCACAAGCCTATCCACATGTCATAAGGGTTTCTTTAGGCTTAGAAAGTGATTAATGATTATCTCACCAGTGTGTTTCAAATCACATATGATCAATTTCTACTGTTGGGGCACAGTGAAATTGATTTCGATTTCGATTATTTGATTTTTTACGGGTCAAATAATTAGGGATGACAAAATGATACGAACATGATGGGAAAACCCAAAATATTCGGGACGGGTATTCTAAAATGGGGTTAGCACCAGCAGGAAAAATCCCCCACAACTCATATCTATCCCAAAACGCAATACCAAACATCCCCTATCCCCCCACGACTCGTACTACCATCTAAATATTTTCATATTACTTTGCTACCTGCAGGAAAATCCAGATTTATGGAAATGGCTAACGGGTCAAGAACAACCACCCGAAGCAATCAACACAAATCCTGTGAGTTACACATCAACCGAACGTGAAATGTAACCAAACATTAACTGTATCATTTTCCCCCTCATTATTGCTGTTTTGTATGATCAGGTATTCACTGAGGTGCGTAATAAGGTAATGTACAACCTTGACAACTATGCTTCTCAACAGACACGGGCCACACCCGGGCAACCATGGGTCAGAGGATGGGATGATTTCAAAAAAGGCCGCGATAGCCCAATTGTCGGAAATCAGTAATCATTTATACAACTCTGTTTACTTGTAAGCTTACTCTACAAGAATAAAGCTGTTATAATATAAAATAGCGTGAGGGTTTTGAGGTCTCAATAATGTATTTTTTATTATTAGTTAACAAGATTCTTGTATTTAAACGTCAGTATGATCAGTCATGTTGACAGGTCGAAAAACATGTTAAAATGACCCGGCTGGGTTAGGTCGGGTTGATTCATTATACGATTGCCATATTTGTGTAATTTTTTTAAGTAAATTTGATAATAACTTTTTCTAACGGCAAACCTACCTTATTTTTAAATTACATCATAAGCTACTATATATCGGGTTTGAATCTGAGTTTATTTTAAAGAGACTTTACATCTTACCACTAGGCAAACATTTTTAAATAAACGTTACGCTATATAAGAAAGTTCATTGCCCAATATATGCAATGGTTTAGCTTTGTAATGGATGGTAGAAAATTCATAGTCTAATAATGTAATTTGAGCTCCTTGTTTTTCTTGAATTGAAAAATGATTACTTAATTTTATTATGGTTTAGGGTTGTGTTGAAAAACGAATACCTGATTCGATTTAAGTTTGAAAAGTGAAATGAATTTTGGATATATAGTTTGGTTTGGTTTTAAATAGTTTTGGTTTGATTTAGATCCTTTTTGTATGTTTGAAACAAAATATTGAACAACCGTTACCATTATTTAGTTTGGTATGGTTTTAAGTTGTTTTGGTTTGATTTCGATTTTTTTTCATTTGTTTGAAACAACATATTGAACAACTGTTACCGCTATTAACAATTAAAGCGGCCAAAAATAACCTTAATCACGCTTTGAGCCTCTACATCAATTGATTATAAGTGGATCTTAAAGAATATTTCTACATCAATTGATTATAAGTGGATCTTAAAGAATATTTGCATAAAGTGTAGGGACTCGAGTGGTATTTGTTTAATCAAGGGGAAGAAAGATGTAAACTAAGTGATAATAAAATGGTGAAAGTGAAAATTTACTAAACACTTAATTCTGATGCCTACACACACCCACATATACAACGACCAACAACCATAAATTTAATATCCTTATAACGATTGTACCAATATCATACTCTTATTTCACTATATTTGCTTACTCGATTTGTGAATTCACAAGTCTCATGGGTTTTCTAGAAGAATTTCTATCGTTCATCCCTTCTTATTATAGTTTGGAGAAAAAATATTTTGTGGTTGAGTTTCATAACTTCAATCAGCTAGAAACTTTTAATCTATGATTGATTATCTCACAAGAACGGTCAAATCATTTCGAATCATTTCTCTACTGATCAACTATGATATGTTTATAAATAGTTGGTTCGTGAGATATCCAAGTATTTTGGTGATTTTTGTTCATGCAATTACGATCTTGCTTGTCAGGGGTTCTTTGATCCTGAAGATTTGTATTAAAAGATGCGTACATTGATCAAAACAAATGTTTTTCAGGTTCTCACTTTAGAACACATTTAGTTGTTCTTTAAGAATACTAGAACGGGCTCTATTATTTATAATTGGGATTGTATTCAGGTTCTTACTTTAAAACACATTTAGTTGTTCTTTAAGAATACTAGAACGGGCTCTATTATTTATAATTGGGATTGTAAACTAAGTTATTCTCAATTTGTGTTTGGTTACTTTGAAAGATATGTAAAATCTTTAAAATAGGATTCTGATGTTTATAGAAGATATTTAGTACAAAGTTGTATTGTAACCATCACATTTATATATGAAATAAGACTTTATTTATTTACATGATGCATATTGATTTATGAAGATTACTAGTTTGATTTTTGTGAATTTCAAATTTAACATGACTGTTTAAGGAAAATAGTTCTTAAGAGACATTTTAATGGTAAATTAGAAATGAACGGTTCAATCTTGCAAATGTAAATATATGTGGTTAACATTAGTAGATTAAGAGTCATTATAAATATGAAAAATGAATTTGTATGTTATAGTGTGAGATATTTGTTAAAAAAAACTCTTTTTGTAGTTTTATAGTTTTATTCTTATCTTAATAATATATTATCGCTGTAGTTTTCAAATTCACTATTTCAAGCCAATCAACTATAGAAGAATAGAGGTCTATCGCTTCCAAATTCGAATGTTAAAAACACAATTACAACCTCTTATTAATCATTTTGTTCCAAAAAATACTATTTGATAATATAGTGAATGATAATTCAGAATGATAATTTGACAGATGACGATCATTACTTTTGTTGCAAAGACAATCTCACACGTATAATTATCACATATTTACATTTGATTTATAGAATAAAATAGAATAAAACACTTTTCTTGTAAGCGAAACCAAATGAAAATAAACCGTAAATCTATTACAATCACTGTTTTCGCGACCGGATCGGACCGGCCAGTTCGACCGGGGATCGGTCTGGTGGCCGGTCCGGTTCGCTACGATCGGTTATGAACGGTCGAACCGGCCGGTTCTTCCCGAACCGGTGGTCGGACCGGGAAACCGGACCGGTTTTTTATTATTTTTTTTATTTTAATGGGTAAAAACGAGGTGTTAAACCATAAATTAGTATGTTGGATATATAAATATAGTTAAGTTTTATATATAACTATAATATATATATATATATAAATCATCGACGTCCGATCCGGTTCTGAAAATATTAATTACAATTGCACCTTATAATAATTTTAAAATCCTGTTTAGATTTTCAATAAATAAATTTTTCGGCTGTTAAGTTGTAACATGTTTTATTAGAATCCAATTTATATAAAATAATATTACGTCTATATACTATCCAACCGACTCATATTCTAAAAACATTACACGCAGCGGAATTCTAATAATTTTGATCCGTCATTGTAACCCTAGAATCCCTATTGCTCTGTTCAGTTGGCGAATTGTTGGGGATTTGATCTTTCAGGTAGTTTCATCTCTTTTGATCATCGTCTTCTTCGTTGTGTTGATCGCAATTTGTTGTTTTTCCCGTTGAAAGGAATTGAAGCAAAAGTTTTGCAAAATTGTTGTTGTTGATACGTGATGTGAGGGGATTACCTTTTCTTGTTTGTCTTCGTTCTTCTTGTTCATACTTTGGTAGCTTAACACAGCCAAGATAAGTGTAGAATGTCAGTTTTTGATAATGAACAACAAAAGATCATCACAGATTCACAGAACATGTTATTAGGTTCTTTTATATGTTTTACATGCATTTCTTTTGATTAATATGTGCAATGCCATAGGCGAGAGCTCCGTGAAGAGCTTCACATATGCAATGTATTGGTCTATGTATAACCAAATAAGTTAATATGCATCTCTCTCATCTCTATTACATATCAACCTTTTAATCAAGCAAACCATACTTAATCTGTTCATGTATTTGGTCATTTTTACGTGTCACCTCCTCCTGAACTTGTATTTGACCACATGTACATGAAGCACCCGGCTCAAGGCCCTGAAGCTTTTTCCCAAAGTAATTTGTTAAATTTTGTGTTAAACATACTTAAGTTGTTGTTTTGGAATTTTCAGTTTTCCTCATGGGCAAAGTAAATGGCAAAAATATCAAACGGAAAGGAAAAGTTAGTAGTAGACCTGCTGCCAGGGTAAATTTTATGAAATTGGCAAACAATATATCTACAGAAGTTGTAAATCATCCTGTTGTTCCACACATTAGTTCAGCAGAACAACTTGCTATGGCTCCTGTTGTTAGTGTCAATGAAACTGCTACACAGGAAAAGGGGGAATTTTCTGGTTATATATTCATGTGTAATGGAAATACAAAACCCAAGTGTTATGTAAACCGTGTTTTTGGGCTTCCTGCTGGAAGAAAGGAAATTATTGAGAAAATAAAGCCTGGTACAAAGCTTTTCCTTTTTGATTTTGATGTGAAGCTTCTTTATGGTGTTTATGAGGCGGTATCCAGTGGTGGCATGAACCTACAACCGACTGCTTTTGGTGGAAGGTTTCCTGCACAGGTAAGCCTAATTATTGATCACATCAAGATTTCATGATGATGAGTATGTATATATCAAGAAGGATGTTTCATCCTCTATGATGATGATAATTTTGTTAATAATCTAGGACATCTTAGATGACTATCTCATTATAGTTGAAGAATCTCGCTTGTCATAAAACAGTGATTTCAAAGTTACTGTTTAACTTTCTATATGGATTGGGTTGGTTTGACCTGAAAAACTTTTGTTCAACTTTTTTTTAATCTTTCTTATAAATAAAGTTTGTAAAAGATGATTGCAAAAGTGTGCTCTTCTAGTAATGGTTCAACTTAGTAAATAAATGATTTAGGAGGTTTTATGCAATAAATCCTTTGTCCAAAATTTTAACATTTTTCACATATAATTAGTCTGAAATATGATTACAAAAACTTCATTTTTTCTTTAATAAAGAGATTTAGGAGGTTTTATGCAATTAAAATACATATTGGGAGGCTTTTGAGCGGTTGACACCTTTCAATTTCCCTTTTAGCTAACTATTTCTTTACGTTATCATTTGACCCATTAGAAGAAAACTTTACCGAATAGACATATGCGCTAGTAAATCGTTCAAATTTGCAATTTTCAACCTCTAGTCAGTAGTCACATTCTCTATGTGGATTGTCAAATACATGGCAACCAATAATGGTTACCACAAATCTAGCAAATTACTTTTCATAAAATATGATATATATATATGTGAGTTTTGTGCATTTTCTCTCTTCAAACTCTAAAAATAGTGACTTAAGTGATTGTGATATGATACAGAATACTGTTACAATTAGTGAATCCCACACTGGAATCAGATAGTTGACCCCTTTTAGCTGTTTGATGATGTTATGTCAATTATGGCATCATTTATATAATTTTAGAGAAAAGTTGTAATTTAAACCTGCCATATTTATATTACTGAAAAAATCTTCAGGTCAAATTCAAAATCTGCAACGACTGTCTTCCACTGCCAATAAGTTCTTTCAGAACTGCTATCAAAGACAATTTTCAAGGCTCCAAGTTTGCACCAGAACTTAACAATCAGCAGGTAAAGACATTTTTTTCCTCTTAAATGTGTAGTGAGGTTTGTTTTTTAAAAATTAATTAACTTTTTGAATGGTATCTTTATTCAGTTCTTCTCTTTTGTCCCTTGTAATACTTGTTGGAAATTCAGCGACTTCGATTAGGATCACTAGATTTCGATGCTTTGTTAATGGCCATTATCCTTTTATATCAATAATCAATTTATAAATTAAAGTGGCAATTTTCTTGAGATATAGAGGGATATTTATGTAACTTCATCATAGAATCATGGGAATGTAAGGATCTTAGTATTCTTTTTTTGACATTTGATCAATACCTAAACGTTTGATTGCAGGTAAGAGACCTTCTATTGTTGTTTAAACCAATTGTTCTTCCATCATCTGCTGCACTACACCCACCAGTACCCAATGCTGCGCCCAGGCCGCATGTTCAACCACCAGCACCTAGTGTTGTACCCAGTCCCTGGATGCCACTCTCAGCAAGAAATGGTTTGCTTAATCCGTCATTAAACTCACCTCTACATAAGCGGTATCAAGCTTATATGACCAGGCCATTGCATAATTGTTCACAACAGATGAACGAGGCTAACTTCATGTTCGAAGATGTGTTAAATCCATATCCACATCATCACCATTCGTTGACCACCCATCAAGCCCCTCCTGCTTATGTTAACACACACCAGTTTGCAGAGAATCAACCCCCATACTTCTCTACTGAGCATCCCAAAAATCTGCAAGAACTGTATCCAAGGTATCGATTTTCACCCTTTTGTTGTTTTATTCAGTTGAACCTGCTTTAGGTTGTTTTCTTTGGTAAGAGCTACAAGTGACAGATGTTAAGTTTGGGTTGGTTGAGTAACGGGTCAAAATGCTTTTTAGTTGATACATTCTATTTTTTAACATGGGTCGAAACAGGTTGCTTGGGTTGGGCTGACATGCAAACACTTTTTTGTCTATTTTTTTAAAAAAATATTAATGTGTTGAGCATAACTATGAAAACAATTTATTACGATGATAATTTTAATCTCCAAAATTTATGATATAGGAGGTTGTATGCGTCAAATAGTCTTTGTAGCTTGTGCTGCTTTCACCCTGTTTGACCCATTACATTTGTGGAGTTCTTTGATTTGACTTGTTTGAGATAAACAAAACCCAAATCAACCCGTTTATGTAGATGAGGTGAAGTTGTCACCCCTAGGTTAAGCTAAAATATATACTCTCTATAATGTATTGAATCTTGTATTATATATAAGTTCAAACAATGTCACCTGAATACAACGCTGAGCAGGTCTAAACAGGTTGTAAATGGATTGTAATCAAGTAGTAAACAGGTTAAACGGGTCGTAAAGTGGTTAATTTCAGTACAAACCCAGACACACTTTTTAGACAGGTCAACCCGAACACGACTGTTTGTGAGACGGGTTAGACTGAACTGAACATCTGTTTTGGCTTGTACCAGGTTCATGTCATATTGTGGTTTTGCCAACCTCGTATTTAACAAAAAATTTAAACTCTTTTACAGGTATATGACAAACCCTGAGGTGTATCCTCATGATGAAACAGTTGGATATTGCGGTTTAGCCCGACAAACCGTTATGAACGATATTGACAGGAGCCATGGTCACAACTCTTACCCTACACCAACACCTTTCTATGGTTCGACTCCACCTCCTTACAGTGGACCAACATTCGTGCATCCACAATCCTCCATGCCCGTTTCATCATATTACTCATTTGTGAGGGGCAAACAGATAACGCACTGACTACGTGCATAAGATCGTTGACTTGGGAACGTGACGACAAGGATATAGTTGTAGTTTATGATGAGGGTTAGTTAGAATGTTTGTGTAAAGTCATGATGATACCGGTTTGCATCATGGATTCAAAAGTTGTATGATGACTTTTAAAATAGTTTCTAAGGTATCCGGATCAGTTGTTTTTATGATAAATTTTTAGGCTGCCATTTATACGTAGACGGTAGACCACCCCGATGATTATACATGTGTAAATAGCAAAAAGGGTTTATGCCTCCCATATGGCCTTTGTTGATGGTGTGCATTGTCATCAGTTGCTTTGTGTTGTCGGAACTCAAAAACATGATACGTCAATATAATTTGCAACACCAACTCATTTAGCACCTATATGACACTATGTGTCAATGGTGTGTATGTAAATGTGTTTTTAGTATTATTAGATATTTGTATTTTGTAATCTTCAATGGTGCTATGACTATCTTTTGAGCTAAGCACGACACGTTGTTATGGTTGAATTTGATTTATACAATGAAGATTTTGACAATATATGAGATGTGTCGGTTCGAATTCTCGGAGTGACAAAAGGGCATCTTACACGATGACAAAATTCAATATCAGATGTAGAGAATGTTTAGCACAAACAGTGTAGCATGCTTTTCAATAAGTTTGATTTACCTTTACATGAATATGTAATGTGTTTGAGAACGTTTGATATGGGTGGTTAAGGGTTTTAACCGGTTTTTTAGAACTAAAGTTTATTGCTCTTAAGTCATTTTCAAGGGTGCAATAGACGAGCCAAGCACGTGCTTGCGTAAGATTGAGTTTGGTTTGTTAAGTTTAAAAAGCTCGAACCTAGCTCATTTAAAACATTATTTTTAAAGTCAGAGCTTGATTCATTTATTATACATTAATTATTTAAATATTCCTTTCTATATATTTCTTTGCTATTATAAATACGATACATAACATAATGTATATTATTCATATATATCATAATTCTATATATAACAACTTTTATGTGTGAATATAATATTAAATATAATTATGCAAATAATATTCTCGTTTATTAAATGAGCTCTCGTATAAGTCTGAGGTTGGATCTAAGCTCGTTTAAACTATACTAGATTCTAAATCAGCAATCCGATCTCAAGAGTACTAGATGGGTTGTTTATAACCCTAAAACATTAAACACCGTCTTTTTCAATATTGTTTCTCCTGATCTAGTAATATAATATATGTTTAGAATTACTTGATAAAATAATTGGTTATTATCTAACTATCACAAAATGATCCAATGGTAAAATGGGAATGGTCTCTTAAAAAACCCTGGTTAAAAAACAACCTATTTAAACAACTTGGATGAATATTCGTTGTTAAATAAAAAGTTGGTTTGTTTCAACTTTTAAACCAAAGAGTCTAGAGCCATCTTTAAGAAAATGATGGACCAATCAATAGGAGTTCGAATGTGTCACTCTACTTTTGGGCCCATTAATGGGCCTATGTTGTTCGTGTTTCTACGGTCCATTTTAGTTTCTTTTGACTTTTAACACGTTATAATCTACGTTTTGGATTAGGGCTGTTCACGAACCGAACCGAACCGAACGCAGCTCCGCTTGAACTTGGTTCGGTTTTAAACCAAGCGGCTCGGTTCGGTTCGGATTTACAAATTCGAGCGCAAACTTCATGCTCGAACTCGGTTCGGTTTTAAACCGAGCACTCGGTTTCGCTCGGTTTTGTGTTACAATGGGTCGCGGTCGGAAATGGGTCGCGGTCGGAGATGGGTCGCGGTCGCAGGTCCGCGGCTTGTAGTAGGGTCGGAGACGCGATTGCAGGTTCGCAGATTCGCGGCTCGCAGCAGGGTCGGAGACTTGCGGTCGCAGATTCGTAGATTCGGGCAGCAGGGGTCGAAGACCGGTCGCAGGTTCGCAGATTCGTGCAGCAGGGGTCGGAGACCGGTCGCAGGTTCTCAGATTCGAGCAGCGCCCTGGTCGGCGGCCGCAAGGGGAGGCCTGAAGGGTGGAAGCTGCTGGAGAGTGGAGAGGGGAGAGTGGTCGCAGGTCACTGGAGGCTGGCGGTTGGACAGCTGGAGGAGACGAGGTGTGGACTGTGAAGGGTGAGGAGTGAGGACAGAGGTAATGAGGTTTGAATGTATTGGTGTATTAGGATTTTGAGCTTTATACTAAAATTTTAAAATATTTGTAATTAATAAATAACTAAATATAATAATAAATTAACATATATAATTATATATAATATATAAAAACTAAACTAATAAATAATTCGAGCGAAACCGAGCGAGTGACGAGCGAGCAACCCTTCGCTCATGCTCGGTTCGTTTTGAAACCGAACCAAGCCGCTCGGTTCATTTACAATCGAGCAGAAATTCGAACGAGCAAAATTCCAAGCATTTTTCAAACGAGTTCGAGCGAGTTTCGAGCATCGAGCTATTTGAACAGCCTTATTTTGGATCTCATAGAGGTTTCTTCTCTTGTGAGTTTACGGAGTAATGTTTTTACGGTGGGTCAGACTATTTTAAAAGGTGAGGTGATGCAGGCAAAGTGACCAAAACACAAGAAGAAACGCCTTCACAACCAACACATGTTTATCTCATTTGCATTTGATGTTTTCGGTTTCCTTACACCTGAATCTCTAGAGCTACTTATTCGTGTCTAATGTTCTAATGGATCATGGAATGTAATATTATGACCCAAAATCTATAAATATAACTTTTAAGGAAACTTAGTTTTGCCATCCAAAATGTACTACCAAGACTATGGGTATGTTTGTGATTGCTTATTTTGATTGAAAAAGATTTTGACAAAAAAGACTTATTAACTTATGAATTTTCAAAAAAGTGTTTGGATTAGCTTATGAACTAAAACGTTATAAAATGATAAAAAATACGTGCTTTAGAAATGATGAGAGTTAATAGGAGGTACTAGATGGGTATAATAGGAATTAGACCAAAAGTAGTTTTTAAAAGTCAATAAGTAACCCTTCTTTTATTTTTCAAAACATCATTTTTACCCTATATAAAAAGTCAGTTTCAAAAGTTCATTAAACTTTACCAAACACTTTTTTAACTTATTAGTTTTTCAGAAGTTAATAAGTTTGAGAAGTTAATAAGTTAAAAATAGAAAGAATATAAACAATCCCAAACATGCACAATTGTCGCCTATTTGCCTCAGGGCCGGCCCAATAGTATATATGGGCCAAGCTAGGGCTTGGGGCCTCCCATAAGTTAGGGCCTTCAATTTTAGAAATATAATATGTTATGTTGGGCTTGTGCTAGTTGTTAAAATTTACTCTATTGGGCCTCGAAATAAAAGAATACATATCCTCTCAACTCTCAACTATCATTCTCAAAAGTAACACAGGGACATGAGCGACGATTCAATAGATTTCTTTTTAAATTTTTTGCTCTTGTCTAGGGCGCTATTGCAATCAAATACAAATCGCAAGAAATGCCAAGGGTCAAAAACATAATCATGGTATATGGGCAGATGGCGACGATTTTGGACTTGCAAATCGATAAACCTCACTCGGTAACTTTCAATTCAAAGTTCATATTCAACTTTAATGGTGATGATTATGGTAATGTGATTATGTTTTGATCCTGAATCACAACAGGTGCTGTAATTTCAATCGAAGATCACACTAATCTAAGTTTCTTTCTTTCTTACTTGGACGACCGGGAGGCAGGGGTGGCTACTACTCAGCAGGTTAGTATATGCTTTGCTATTTCATTTGTAATTAGGGACTTTTGAGTTTGTTCTTTCTGATTTGAGTTTGGTTCATTCTACTTGACTATTTTCAATTTCTATTTGATGCCTTTAGTTTGAAACTGAATTACTTGTTTCTGTCTTGTTGTTAACCATGCTACTTAGTAAGTTCATTAATGTGAAGGTTGCTAGTTGGTGTTTGCTGTTACCTATTGCCACTTGGTAAGTTGCATCATGCTATTTCAAAAATCCGTTTGGTGCTTTGAATCTGAAATATTTGAATTAGGTTAGATAGCAAGAATCATGAGTTACAACCTAAAACTTATAATAATCAGATACTATCTGAAAGTTTAAATTTGATTCAATAAAAAGAGAGAAAAAAAACTAGACATAAAACTTTAAATGAATTACCAAAAATATCATTAAGTTTATCATTGTTGGTATTATAATTGCTCGTCTTAAATTTATATAAAAGAGTAGGATTTATATTAACTCATTTTGAAAGGCCCCCAATTTTTTGGTTCGTTTTAAGCCTCTAAAAATATTAAGCCGGCCCTGATTTACCTTATAGTTTGATGTAATACGTTTAAATCTCATAGTCACAATTAACATATGTTTTTCGTACAAAAAAGAACATAGTTCCAGCCCATTTCACATCTTTAATTTATTTTAGAAACTGCTATCTTGTTTTTAAGTATTCTATCTTGAACATATTTGGAAATTTATCTCAAATTGGTTGAAATTTACCAAAGGATATACAAAATACAAATATTCTCCCATATTTCTTTGTCCAACAAGAATTTATACCCCCGTAAAAAATCTTTTTAACCATGTTTAATATATTTATTATTAATGTTTTCTTCGATAACCATATAAACAAGAAAGTAACAACTGAGTCAAATTAATGTTTTCTTTTTAGTAGAAGTAAAAAAATATGAGTTCATTTTTATGATTTCAAAACATCCATTAAGTCGTGTAAATAATCACTTCATAAATCATCTTTTTATCTTTGACCATCCTGTTTGCGTTTATCTATATATGTCGAGTTTCCAAAGGGACATCAAATCCACATCTACCCATATTTCATTAGTTTTTCATAAACTTGAAGCTAGCTGACAACCTCCAAACAAATGATCACTAGATTCCACCTTTTTGTCACAACAAACACACAGCAAACGAATAAAATTAATATTTAGTGTTAAGAGTGCGTGATGGTCATATGATGATATTAGATCAAGGTTCTACCTTTCTCTAATAACTATCGACTATGTACATGTTTTTACACATAAGTCATCACGATAACTAAAGCAAACATTGTCAAGGAGACATCCGGTGATCATGTGTCTTTCCTACATAAAATGTCGATAGTTTAAACTCTACAAGGTGTAGATATATGTGACTAATAGAAATAGATTTAAGAGTTATTATAAAAAAAAGAAATTGCCTAATAATTTTCTACTTGTTTAGTTGGAATCTATACACATTGACATATTGTGTTGTTAGCCTTGCATTTTTCGTTCAAAGAGAACTTTAATTGTATTGATTTTAGTTTAAGATATTGATTTTCATTGGTCATCTGTTTTGAATAAACTTAATAACGATTGACTAATCTTATGTTGTTAATTTTTGTAGTAAAATAATTAAAAGGTGACGAAGGAAAGGATGGTGTAACATTATACCTACTAAGACTTTTAAGTAACCTATTTATAATTAATCTATAGGTCAATGTTCATTTATTAAATAACATTACAAAAATCAACTTACCTGTTTTGTGTTTACACACTATTTATTGGTAGTATACTAAAAGGGACAGGATTGAAATAATGAAAGGTAAAACATAAATATTCGTTACAAAAATTAAAATAATTGGTTTACTTTTACATTAATTTAAGTTTGATGAAATTGCTTTTCAAGTATGCAAAAACCATAAGATCATATAAACTGCATATAAAACATTTAAAATTTGGTGTTTCACGTAAAAAACATGCGATCGTCGTGTGTTTTATGTTATGCATAATTATAGATATTTTAGATTATTAAGTTGAGTTTCCTATATCTAGAAATAAATTTAGATTTTGTTAACTTCTAACATCCATTTGTGTATATGGACATCACCTACATAAAAATCTACTTGTTAGGAATGACTATAATGCACATAATAGTACGTAATTCCAGTCTCGTATTCAATTATAATATTATGTCTCCTACATATCGGACACCGTTTATTCAATATACATTATGTTAGCCGGTAAATCCACAGGTATCACACATACTTATGATCTTAGTGATTAGAAGTTATTACATGTTGAAATGTCATTACCCTCGAACGGGATCTTAAACTCACTCAAAAATCGATCTAAAATGTTATATATTTAATGACACTTATGACAATTCTATAATATTAAAATTTTCAAGCTTTAAATAATTTCAATGTACTATTCATTATATGTTTAAGATTATATGTTATATTACTATATTTTGTTTCGATGAGGATACCATACTCATCCTTAACCCCAAGAAAAAAACTTTAAATTAATTGATCCAATCAGAATACTTTTCCTCAATGTTTCGGTAAGATTAATATTCATAACTATTTACGGAATATGTTGTTGTGATGAAATGTATCTTTATAAAAGAAAAAAAAAGAAACTAAAGGACGTCAAAGTAGGTGAAGCATGATCACATGAATAAGTAACTATATGTCCATATTGTTTCTAAAATAGCCCATACCACCACATAAATATAGACACACGTTAATAACACATATGGGATGACATAACAATCCATTTTGGCTCCCAATTCTTTCATTTCTTTAATATTAATACCATGGATGTTTTCAAATATATAGATAGTTTTAAATGGGCTCATTAAGTGGTTGAATTTAAAAAAGTTGATTTTTAACTTTTGAGGTGAAAGAAGGAAAGATACACTATAGTCTATTACTCTATACCATACGAAAACTTCAAGATATAACATATCTATTTATACTCATTTAACTATACTCATTTGAGGTGAAAGACGTACTGTTGCAAATGAGTTGGACATACCGTTATAATCGGTCATTTCCTCATAATAAGACCATGGAATTGAAGTTAGATACATAGTTGTGGTAATTAGTCACAATGTGATAAATACTACGTAGTTTAGATGACACGTTGTTATGAACAATGTACCGTTAGACGTTAATAAAAAATATCATTTTTAAAATATAATAATAGTATACTAATATAAAAATAAAACTCTTGGTTTTATAATATAAAATAAAAAAATTATAAAGTATATAAATATATTATTGGAGATTATAAATTAATAAGCATGATTTGAATGAAAAGTAAAACTTATTAACTCTATTTTCTCTTTTATCATTTCATTTCTCAACTTCCATCTAGATATCATAATGTCACACTTCAATTGTAATTAAATTAATATGATTAATATTTCTCGTTCGTTCCACATTACATGACATCCTTGATAGAGAATATTTTGAACTACATTTAAAAAACAAATAAATTTATTATAACTTGATCAAATTATTGTTAACTAATCGAACATGTAACATTACTATTATTTGTCTAAAAATAATGTCAAACGGATAAAACTAGTCTAAATTTTATTTTTAGTTCTTAAACCCGTCTAAATCATTTTAAATCTCTATATATAATTATTCCTTTACATAGTCATATAGTTTTTGCGATCATATTTAATGGATTACTTATTTATATAAAAATGCTATTGAGGAAGGTTAAATATATGCATAGAGGCCTTTTATTTTGGTATTTTGTCTTAATAATTTGCGGCATGTTGGTAGAAACATGTTATCCTGTTATTTATTTAAGACTAAATAATTAGATTAGAAAAACTATGACTAATCATATTGACTTGTTTCGACCCGTTATTTTAAAAATCACCGTCTATTTCACTAAGTTTAATATATCGGATTAAATATTTTAATTAATTTATGACGTCTTACGTTTACTTAACCTATACATATTAAACACGTGTAAAAGGTTGGTGAAGGGACAAATGAAGCATCTCAACTAACAACTAAATAAAAGCTGGGCACACATGTAAAATGTGATATTTGCCATGAAAACTTCAAAACTATATTTATTTTTAATTTTTTTAAAGATGTACTAGAATATATTGCTTTTAGATGTTGCTAACACAAGTAACAAGATCTATTTTTAACATGTAGGTGTTATCCAAATAATTAGAAGTCCAAAAGTTATAGCAATGAGATAAATTATAATTTGTTTGCAACGAAAGTCATATAAAATTAGTAAGACGTTTAAAAAAATATGTTGACTAAAAATTTGTTAAGAAAAACATGTGTGTACAAGGTTAACATAAACAGACAATATATATATATATATATATATATATATATATATATATATATATATATATATATATATATCATTTATGAGGCGATATTTCTTGATTATTATATTTTTTAATGCGATGTCACTGGACTTGACAACCTTCATAGCACACCATCAAACGTTTAAACATCGCTAACACACGTAATGATCATCTTGTCTTTACTACTTTTCTTCGTCCCATTTGTTTATACATGTACGTTTCTTTTTTTCTTAGTGTTATCTTTTTTTTTGTGGGCAATCACATTGGTTGTGTATGACTATAAATTGAATTGTTTCATGCGTTAAATTAAATTAGATTCATAGTATATCTAGACAACAACATTTAGCTATGCATTTTCGTTCTTGTTTTGGATCGTTTTTACACTTATTCCTTATTTTTTTTAAAGGAAATCAAAAGCTCATTTCCTAATTAACTTCCATGTTGGTAAAAGGATTAGGGTTCATACGAGATCCCAACTTTGAAAATTCAACCTTCTTTGCCCTTGAAAGAGAATGTTGAGACGGAACAAAGATAGTGTCGGCTAGGGCTAACATATTTAAGCGGCTTTTAATTATTTTTATTTGTTTTTATCTTATTAATAGGGTAAGACAACAATGTATACGAACCTACAAAAGGCAATATAAAAGTTATAGAATCAAATATGATAATATATGATCAAGAAATGCACTAACCTAACAATATAACATCAGATGACGACCAAACACAACCAATCGATGGGGAATATGACATGACATTTCTCATTGCTAAAATAAATGCATTAGTAGTATTTTTTTTCTTGAACGGCTAATTGAATTACTAACGGACTACTAACCCTCATGATCATCGCTAATCTTTCAAGTATGAAACCATGAGACACTAAGCTGACACGTTTTCGAAAGAAAGCTCGTATATCAGTTAGTCTCCATCAATCCCGAATATGAGACTATCCTCATGAGAAAACCCACCTAAGTAAGAAAAACTCTCTAGTCCAACCTGAAAACCCTCATTTTTTTGTCATGAGTGCAACTTGAACCTAAGACCCTCCTATTCTAATGAGGTTTTATGGCACCTCACCTTGATCGTTTCAGCTAAGGATAATTAGTAGTACAAACATCTTAGTCAAAGCATCTCTTTACTTACTCATGTCAAGTTCACTTAGAGGAATACCGTCACGATAACACTAGCAATATGATTGATTGAAGTTGAACCTTCCTTTCCGATATAGCCGCTTTGATGAAATGCAATTGATACGTGCTCTCCACGCAAACACATTAATCTTTAAAGGCACCTATGGGAGCTAGCCATACATGTGGGTCAAAATCTGACGACAACCGATTAAGTTCAATAATTAATCTTAAGGACTTGACTGAGAATTCTCCCATATCATCGCCCATCCATTCCCATTTGTCTTTAACATTTGACAAAGTAACTTGATGTATCAAATCATTGAGAAGAATCAATTGTTGTATCTCTTGATTTGTTCTAAGATATATACATATGCTACATTATTACCCAATCGAAGCTTAGTAATTATCACTTAATAATATTTGCCATATATCAAGTATGTATTTTGATCCATCTTTTTATGCATTTTTTTCATTTTGATAAATAAATATTGTTTAAACTAAATAGTTACGGGTCGGGTTGCACTAATAAGATAACGGGTACATACTTGTACTATAAAATGGAATGAAATCCTGTTTTGAAGTCCGTAAGTGATGGTCCAACTCATCACATGGGTACAAATTATGGTGTTGACGTGGATGTTGAAAGAGAGTGACTCAATGACCAATAAGTTTTTTGTTTTATCGGTTCCCTACATTTATATAAATGTATTTATTATATTATATCGTATGATTATAAATAGTTGTAAGTAAAAGATATTGTAAATTTAATGTTCAATTTGTATTTTGAGATTACTGTTTAAAACTATATAATGATATTAATATATTTTAAATGTTTGTGAGTGAATTAGAGAAAAAAAGTAATGATAAAACTAAAAAGAAGAGATAAAATTTATTAATTTTTAGTGTAATTATATGAATAAAGATAGTAAATGAGTTGTAAATTCTCTTAGTCCCTTCATTTTTAAAAATGTTACTTTTTTCTCCCAAAATGTTTCAATGTTAGCACTTATGTACTGGAGGTCAAGTGAAAGCGGTAAAGAGCGGGACGGGAAGATGGGTAACTGATGTGAAGCCTTGATACGGACAAGAATAACGACACATACGGCCAGTTGAAAGGAGGCGATAGTGGGACGTAGAAGGATGTAGAAGAATAATAAGAAGCGAGAATACAATTTTCCAACTTTGCTACTGGTATGAATTGTAAGATGTCCGACACTCGCTACCCCTTAACGTTGTGTTCCTGAGTTTTTGTTATTTAAGTGAAAAGAAAATTGAAGATGTTTATATTTTAGAGTTCTTTTAGTGAGAAGAATTAGAAAAACTAAAAAAGAGAAATGAAATGGAAGAAAGATTTTTAATAATTTTCATCATCGACTTTCCTTTCAAATTGAAAGAAAAAGGATGGAGATCTTTTTAATAATCTTTTATTTTGTTATTTTATATTTTCAAAGTGGATTAATCAAAAATTAAAAAAAATGCGTAATAACAAAATTTATATATTTTTTCATTTACTCTATCTTTCTTTTCTTTTTATTTTTTTCAAACTCTTAACACACAACGTAAAATTATAATCTTTTCATTTTCCTCTCTTTGTTTTCTCTTCTAAATATTTTTCTTTAGTTTAGTAAACTTAGTAACATGGCTCACAGATTTTCAAATGTTACAATTTACCGAATATGATATCAAACCATCCTTGTATTTATTTTCTCATATGGATTTAATATGTTATTATCTTTAATATCTCAAATCACCTCATAAATTGTATTAAACTTATTAACTATTTGATAATACAAGCAAATTTATATGTTTTATTAAATTTTAGTACTATGTAACTTCCCTACTTCTGGTTGAATTTTCTATGTACTTTTTCTAAAACAACATATCAAATATATTCTTTAGTGTAAAATAAATATTACTAATGTGTCAATTTAAATGGAGATGCTTGTTAGGTATTACGTGTACGCGGTTGACCCGAGGATTCGGATAAGGCACGAAATCAATACAATACTACGGCTCGGGCCTTGAGAACTTGTCGGTATTTCTAATTGATTTCTAAAACGAGTGACGAGATAACAATAGCAATTATAATAGTAACAAATGTAACTACACAACGGAATAAACAATCAACTAACAAAACTGAAAGTAACACCAAAGAACCTGTTTTGTGTTCTCTGTTTTGTCCGAGAAACAACATAAAATCAACAATGATGGTGGCGCTGTCAAGGCGGCAGTCTGCAACGGTGAACAGCCTATCAGCAGCGGTTGTTGGTGGGCTGATGGTGGTTGTTGACGGCAAACAGCAGGCTGCTGTTTGCTGTTTTGTAGTTAATGAACGCGTCAAAATGGTGGTGGCGATGAGGGGCAAACACAAACACAAACACAATAATAATAAAAATCAAAGCGGTAAAGAATGCAACGATTTAACGTGATTTGGTCAAGGATTGACCTACGTCCACAGGCTACGAAGCAGGGTTTATCCTTTAATAGCTTTCGAAACTAAATATTACAAGTACAATATGTGAGTATTTATATTAAAAAACAAATAAAACTTAACATAGATAAGTTGAGGCAGATTAGGGTTAGGGTCGGCTGCCCCCTAACTAGTGGTGTACAAACCGGTTTTGGGGCCCAAACCGGTTCGGGTCCCAAACCGAAACCGGTTTGGGGGCCCAAACCGGTTCGGGTCCCAAACCGAAACCGGTTTGGTCAAACTCGGTCAAAACTGGTTTGGCGCCAAATCGGTTCGGGTTCAAACCGGTTTCAATCCTTAAAAACCCAAACCTATCAAACCGGTTTCGGTCGGTTTAGAACCGGTTCGGGCCCAAACCGGTTCGGCCCAAACCGGTTTTTTTTTAATTTGGATTTTTGTTATATTCAAATAAAATTTTAAACTTTTAATTAAAA
>BJCM01008400.1:0-11934 GCA_018326385.1 Flaveria bidentis
AATGTCCCTGACAGCCAACATTGTCGTCCGCTGACCGTCGACCGCCGTTAACCCCGACCATTGACGACCCCGACCCTGATTGCCCCTAACCGCCGACGACCTCGACTGTCGGTCGCCCGTCTCCGACAGAACGCCGCCCCCGCCTACCGGCCGCCACCGACGTTGTTGTTTGGCCCGATCGCCTACCGCTGTCGTCCACCGTTTGCCCCAACCATCGATCGTCGCCACCCTTAACCGTCGACTGTCGCCGACCTCCGTTGCCAAACCTTGTATCGACGATGGGGGTTATCGGTTGGTGGTCATAGTCGATTGTCGGCGGTGATGGCGGCGAGGGTCGGTGATATGTAGCGGCGATGATCAGTGGACATTGAGGTGGTGGTGGTTTGTAACGAGTGATAAATTCCAATTCTTTATAAGTGTTTTGTCACTAGAAATGCTTTGGAATTTAAACTCCATCTATAGATTCTAATACCTTTTAATTTCAAATTCTATGAAAAATATTAAATTTCAAATACAATTTCTTTGAATTCCAATTCAAATTTCAATTTTAACAAATTTCGCGAACTAAACGCCCCCTAATTATTTACACCAATATTACGTAACAGTGTAAAACCAATTTCTTTAATAACGAACGAATAATTTTTAAGTTCGGTAAGCCGAGTAAATCCATAATTATTTTCAAAACTTATATTAATAATAAATATTATTAATTCCTCTCGGACACAAGGGCTAGACCACAATCGCTTACAAACAGAGAGAGAAACACACCGATAGCCGCAAACGATCACACAACACATGTAACGATACGTACGTTTCATCATTTCAAATCTCATTTCCCCCAAATTGATCATATTTTCTTCCCTAATTCTTTAATTTAATAAAACAGATTGATCTTCGTTGCAGAAGCTGTTGAATTTCTTTTCAATTTAGCAGATAAGGCAAAGGAAGAGGTGCAATTTATGGAGTTTACTGAAAAGATCTAACAGCCGATTGATCAAGCATTTGCCTCCGATCGTCTAGATTTTGCAACTCCTGAGGTATAATCGATCTACTGTTTGAGTATTTTTGGATTTCAGTTGTGGATTTTTGAATTTGTAGGAATTCTGATGATCGGATTAAGTAGTTTTCATGAGTTAGGGATCATCGAGATGTTCGATTTCGTTGTCTGATTGTTTATTTATACGAATTCAATGGCAGTGCTGAGGATTTATCGTTTATTTTGATGCGTTGATAGGTTTAGTTGATGTGATTCTGAAATCAGTGGTTTACTTTCGGATTTATATGTTGTATGCTGTTGGATTGCTGGATTTTTGGTCCCTAAAGAATCAAATTTGAAGCAGATTGTAGAATCTTTGTAAATATCTGGAAATGCTTCCTGATTAAGCAACTTCGATCTCATTCTTGCATTTCGTTGTCTTTGTTGGGTGGTGTGTGTGGATTTTGAAGATGCTACTTATACTAGCAACATTGTGTTTAATCTTCATTTTTTGTTGTTTGAAAAGGAATTAGGCTTGGAAGTGTTTTATTATTAGCTGGTTTCAATTTATTTATTGTCTTACACCTGTTTGTTTAAGTGGTATAGATAATTTTAAGGCTTTTAAACGGGCCGCTGGGGATATGAATTTGATATAAATTGCATGGGTGATGATGCCACAACTGCGAAGTGGAGCAAGGAGATCAAAACGGCTTGGTGATCTCCAGCCTGCCACTCAACCAACTGACCAACCCGAAAACATCACTGCACCAACCAGAACCAGAAGGAAAACTGGTGGTGGAAGGGGAAGAGGTGATGCGGCAGGTGTAGCGAAAGGGATTGTGACGACAACACCAGGTAGGCCGGTGGCTGGTGGTAGAGGCAGAGGTGCTAGATTGATTGATTTGGACCAGGAACCACCGCGTGAAATTGTTCCTGACCCTGTGGCTCTTGGAGTTGGCGGGCCCGTTTTCAATAGAATAGACGTGGTTGCGGATAAAGATATTGCCATGGAGGGTGGTAGTGCTGATAAAATAATAGGAATGGAAGAAGAAGGAACCACACCTGCTGTGCCTGAAAGGGTAAATATGTAGTTTTGTTTCACTGTTAGATAATCACTTCGTTGCAACTAGTACAAAGAACAGATTATTTGACTCCTTATTAATCAGATCATCATAAGCATAATCTGTTTATCTAAATACTTAAAATTGAGTACTGCAATATTACGTCACAAGAACTAGATAATCAATATGTGCACTTTGACCAAATATGTAAGTTAATTTGTGTTGCTGATTTAATGCAGGTACAAGTTGGTAATTCCCCTATATATAAGACAGAAAGAAAGTTGGGGAAGGGTGGTTTCGGGCAAGTTTATGTTGGTAGGAGGGTAAGTGGTGGGACAGAAAGAACAGGGCCAGATGCAGTGGAGGTATGTTAGAAAAACAATAATTTTTTTTTCATTATAACTACTGTTTCATGCCACCAAAAATTTGATCTTTCTGTGGTTCTCTTTTTATAGGTTGCATTAAAGTTTGAGCACCGTAATAGTAAAGGTTGCAACTACGGTCCACCTTATGAGTGGCAGGTTTACAGGTATTTAATTATTTGTTATTATAAGATGTATTCGGAGTCAATAATTATCTCATATGTGAACCTCAAGTTTTGACATTATAATCTAATTTCTGTTACAAAAGCACATTAAATGGATGTTATGGGATTCCATGGGTTCACTACAAGGGTCGGCAAGGTGATTTTTACATTCTGGTGAGTTTTGACTTTAAAATCATGAAATACTCATTTGTGGTAGAATAATTTCTATTTACAATTTACAATGTTTTTTGTTGGCAGGTTATGGACGTGCTTGGACCTAGTCTTTGGGATGTTTGGAATTCTTTAGGCCAATCGTAAGATGATACATTTATAATTTAAGTATTTTGTATTTTCTTTTATTTCTCCTACATGCATAATTTCTCACTTGTTTTGTTATTCTTTTCCAGGATGTCGCCAAGTATGGTGGCCTGCATTGCTGTTGAGTCCATATCAATTCTTGAAAAGCTTCACTCGAAGGGGTAAGGCATTCCTAAACAATATAGCTGCATATATGAAGACACTGTTTGTTGACCATGTCCTTTTTATATTTTGATTAAGATTTGTACATGGAGACGTGAAGCCAGAAAATTTCTTACTTGGTCAACCAGGATCTGTCGATGAAAAGAAACTATATCTTATTGATCTTGGTTTAGGTAAGCTTTTTATGGTTTTTTCTTGATATAAATTTCTCTATCATATGTATCATTACTTTGTCAAAAAAGTTTTCATTGTGTCATTAACATGCTATTTATTGTTGTTTCAGCATCGAAATGGAAAGAGTCTCCATCTAGTCAGCATGTTGAATATGATCAACGGCCAGATATATTCAGGTATGTGTATTTTGGATGTATTTTACATTCAGTTTGTTGTGCTCCGATATAAATACTCGTAAACATTTTTTCAGAGGTACAATTAGATACGCAAGTGTGCATGCACATTTAGGTCGAACAGGAAGTAGAAGGGATGATCTTGAGTCACTTGCATACACCTTAATATTTCTCATGAAAGGAAGGCTACCATGGCAAGGCTACCAGGTCAGTTTCTTTTCACCTTGTTACATTTCTTTTTTTTTCCTTTTTAATTTTTTAATTCAATATTGCAGGGAGACAACAAGAGTTTTCTTGTTTGTAAAAAGAAAATGGCTACATCTCCTGAATTGATGTGTTGCTTTTGTCCTGCACCATTTAAACATTTTCTTGAAGCGGTTACAAATCTGAAATTTGACGAAGAGCCTAATTATTCAAAGCTTATCTCTTTATTTGAGAGTCTTATAGAACCTGTTACATCGTTAAGACCTATCAGAATTGACGGGGCCCTTAAGGTTTTTGCATTTTGATAATGTTCATTTTATTATTTGGGCAAACTGTACAAAAAGAAACTAAGTTTTATGTCACTTTCCATTTGAGGCAGAACATTTTTTTTTTCTGTCAATTAAAGTTATCCAACTTTCTTATGCATAAAGGAGGACCTTTTGACCTCTCGAGCAGGTTACTGGTCACCATTCTGCAGATGTTGCTCCAGTTCCTGAGATGGTGGTACACTTGGCATGCCATGTCTCCTCCTTTACCTATGTGGCAGCAAACATGACATAACACATCACCTTTGTTGCCTAAGTAGCAGTACATGTGGTATGTCACATCACCTCGGTTGCCTACATGACATTACACGTGACATGCCACATATTCATGACATGCTGACTAGGCTTTTTGAGACTTGAAAACATGCAAAGTCTTATTCTATGCATAAAAAAAGTTTGCTATCTTTAATTGACAACTCAAATGGAAAACTGCGTAAATTTCAGTACCTTTTTATCAGTTTGTTCTATTTATAAAGGGAGTATATGATATAAACCTCTTCTTGATGTGTTTTTGTCTCCTTAGGTTGGACAGAAACGGGGTAGATTACTTATTAATTTGGAAGAAGATGAACAACCAAAAAAGAAAGTGCGATTAGGTAGTCCTGCTACACAATGGATTTCTGTTTATAATGCACGTCGCCCGATGAAACAAAGGTGGGTTATGTGATTATACTTTAATAATGTATAAAGAGATATGATATCATATCTATATATGCATGTCTCTCTCTCTCTCTCTCTATATATATATATATATATATATATATATATATATTAGCAGCTACAAAGAAATTGAAAAAAGTTTCTATAAGTTGAATTCCATAAAGGGATAAGCTTGTTCATGCACAAGAGTCACATCTATATTGACTTAATTAAGAAATACTTCACAATTTGCATTATCATATTTCTACATGTTCTTAATAGCTTATCGTGTTACATATTCTTGATAGGTTTTGCGGTATTATTCTGATCAATATGTTATACTACTTCCTAATCTCTCCATTATGATATTTAATAAAGCCTAAAAAAGGCTTTTGTAATACTATTATAGTAATAAAAAGAACTTCCATACTAAATCCTAAATCCCTAATAAGTAATAACTAACAATGAGCACCCATTGATTTTACTTACTCAGTTTCTTAAATAGCTTCTAGTATTGATCGATTAAGATTCACAACGCGTTTCTATAGTTTTTACTTAATAGCAACTGAATAAAGATGATAAGTGAAGTATTCTGAATTAAACATATTACATTAGATTTATGTTGCTTCTTCAGAAGGGTAGTTGAAAAGTCAAGTTGATTGCAGTACTATTATGGTTATGAAAGTAGGTTCTTTTAATTGTTTAAAATTTCAAGGAAAAGAATCAAAGATTCACTCCTTTTTTCTCTCTTTCCCTATTCATCAGTTAGAAGATCAGATATATTAGTGCTCGGTTACTCATCTTGTGTGTGCATTCTTGTTTATTACTATGTCTGCAAAACAATGGAGTTATGTCCAAGTTGGTTTGAAGAATATAATCTCTAATTTTTTTTTGCAGATATCACTATAATGTCGCAGATGCAAGGCTTCGTCAGCATGTAGAAAAGGGTAATGAAGATGGTCTATACATAAGCTGTGTGGCATCAGCCTCGAATCTTTGGGCCTTAATTATGGATGCAGGAACTGGATTTTGTTCCCAAGTTTATGAAGTTTCACCTATTTTTCTTCACAAGGTTTTATAACTATGATGATTCTACTAGCTATTTGAATTTAATTTTTTTCCCATTTCTTTATTACCAATCATATATAAATTTTCTTCAGGACTGGATCATGGAACAGTGGGAGAAGAACTTTTACATCAGTTCGATTGCCGGTACAGCCAATGGAAGCTCGTTGGTTGTTATGTCTAAAGGTTAGATTTGCTTCTATTGCAGTATGTCTTATTTTAGAGGGGGCAATTTCAACCCATAATATGGGTCAAGTTAGGCTATATTATTTTATGTACCTGTTACAATGAGTAAAATTTGAAAGTTGGCTAACGATGAAATGGGTCAAACAGTTCATGAATGCCCAAAGTGTGGTTTAAACTCAAAATGGATTGTTCTTTTGAAAGTAGTTTTGAAACCTTATTTTGGGTGTCTTTGGATGTGTGTTCTGAAAGAATTATTTGATATTGAATAATCAGAATCAGATAATCAACTGTAATAAAAATAGACAGCAGAATATGTATTTAGTGTCTTTGGATGTGTGTTCTGAAAGAATTATTTGATATTGAATAATCAGAATCAGATAATCAACTGTAATAAAAATAGACAGCAGAATATGTATTTAGTGTCTTTGGATGTGTGTTCTGAAAGAATTATTTGATATTGAATAATCAGAATCAGATAATCAACTGTAATAAAAATAGACAGCAGAATATGTATTTAGTGTCTTTGGATGTGTGTTCTGAAAGAATTATTTGATATTGAATAATCAGAATCAGATAATCAACTGTAATAAAAATAGACAGCAGAATATGTATTTAGTGTCTTTGGATGTGTGTTCTGAAAGAATTATTTGATATTGAATAATCAGAATCAGATAATCAACTGTAATAAAAATAGACAGCAGAATATGTATTTAGATGTGTGAATCTTGCAATAATGAGATATTAAAATGTTTTAGTGTTGGAAAATTCATTTTTTTGAGATGTTAAAAAATAAATGACTCAAACGGACATTTGTGAAGAAAATAGGGAGTTTTAGATGGTCTGTGAAATGTTAATAAAAGGTAATCAGTTTTGTTGCAGCAGTTGGCATGAAACTATTATCAAAGCTACTTGCGTAAGCAGAATATTTAAATAATAATTTCCATAATGAAAACCCTATTAATTAGTTCGGATATTAAGTTCCAAATGGAATTCCAAAATATTTTTCCGATTTTGAGACATAAACCAGCTGTCGTTATGGCCATCTATAAAGGTTGCTTTTCACTTTTCAGGGGGAAAATTTAGTGGTAATCTTTTTCTATTTTTTCGTTGTTTTCAGGAACACCTTACACTCAACAATCCTATAAAGTGAGTGAATCATTTCCATTTAAATGGATCAGCAAAAAATGGAAAGAGGGGTTTCATGTCACTTCAATGACTACAGCCGGTAGTCGTTGGGGTGTTGTGATGTCGAGAAATGCTGGATTCTCGGAACAGGTATTACTTGCTGTTTGTCGAGTTGATTAACGTCATAGTAGCACATTATATTAGCAAATTATTAAGCTTGGTTTTAAAAAGCGTGCTTAAGGCATGGGCGATCTAGAATACACCTCAAGGCCCTGAAGCAACACTTGAAGCAATGCTTCATGCAATCTGGGTCAATATTGGACAAAATTAGGGTCTGTAAGAGGAGGATGATATGTAAAAACAACCAAAGGAGTGAAGAAATTATATATAGTTTCCTTGATAAAAAGGCTGATGTGTAAAAGAGATGAGAAATTGCCAGCTTTTGGTCGTATGTAGAGCATGCCTCGCGTATGTGAAATTCTCGCTTTGCGTACTCGAAGCCCTTGACTTTTGGGACCTTGGATTTTGGGACCTAAACGCCTCCATTCGGCACTTTTTAAAACCAAAGATAACAACACATTTGTATCTTTCTAGTTAATTAGCCTTTTCTTTTATCAATAATAATCATTAACCCTTAAAATTTGTACTGTTTAGGTTGTAGAACTTGATTTTCTTTACCCAAGTGAAGGAATACACCGTAGATGGGAAAGTGGGTACAGGATAACATCTATGGCTGCTACAGCTGATCAAGCTGCTTTTATACTGAGTATCCCGAGACGTAAAATAATGGATGAAACCCAAGAAACTTTGAGAACATCTACCTTCCCAAGTACTCATGTAAAGGTAAAAACCATATCTTTCGTAAAATACTGTGAATTTTTTGTTTCATACAACTATAGTTAGGGCTTGTTAATCCTCATTTCATACACAAGTAGCCCTGCACACAACAATAGTTGCATGAAACAAAAAATAAAATGCAGATTACTTAGAAGTTAACCTATATTCATAGTTGCTACTGAAAATTTCATTTTTTTAATGAATATTCTAAATCTATATAATACATTAAAGGAAAAAAAATTGTAATTAAAGCAGATAAGATATAATTACTGTCATTCTAACATCAAAGTAATGACAAAATAAAGATTTAATTTATTGCAATTTTTGCAACTTTTCCTGAAAGAGTTGAGTGTTGATGTTGCAGGAAAAATGGTCAAAAAATCTTTACATTGCATCTATGTGTTATGGTCGAACAGTATGCTGACCGAACCAAATCCATTGGAACGTTTTACAAACTGGGTTTCAGCGTTATATGACAAAGATGACCATCTTATGCTGCTGTAAAATCAAAATAAGAATGATAATGAGACAAAAAAGAAAAAAAAGAAAAAAAGAAGAAAGAAAAAAGAAAGATAGAAGAAAGAAAAATGTGTGGTATATGATTTAAGTTAGGATGCAGATGAATGAGAACATCTGGTCTGTGTTCATAACTATTGACTGTGTACCCTTTAAAGATATTAATTGGGAAAATGATATCTCTGTATTTTCGTTGAGAATCGCTAGAAAACTAGTTTTTTTATCCCTGAACTCACACACCCACAAACCAATTAAACCAACACCCATTCTACACCCACAACATGATTTGAACCTTTATGCTTAATAAGGATGAGCTTTGGAATCGAACATAAATGATATTTGTACTTGATTTTGCCTAATTCGGTTTCACCTAATTCGGTTTCACCTAATTCGACATCAAAAAAGTCGAGGACACAATGGCTAGCAATTTATCAAGGTGGTGGCGTTCGCGTTACCTTCAAAGAATCCAATAAATATATACATTATGTTTTAGCGAGAGCGTTAGGGAGTGAAGGGGATGAGTATTAGTTTAGGTAGAGTTATGGAGAGTTAGGAAGAATAAGGGAGAGTATGTTGAAAACTTGTACATTGTGTCATAAAAATTTGTACATTGCAAAAGAGAGTGTTAGAGAGGGGAGGTAGGAGAATGAAGACTCCCCAAAAAGATATATTTTTATCCCAATTTTGGTTTCATATAATGTGGAGAGTGGAGTAGTGAAAGCAATATGTCACGGACTGAATCTGATCAGCTCACGTGAGGCACTTAGACTCGTTCTAAGTCAGCCTTCTCGATCTTGGGTGGATGGTTTATGCAGCAAAAGTCTTTGTAAGGGAACGGTAGATTTGTAATGCGCAAGTAAGATGCTTGTGATGTATGTTTTCAACACAAGTAACGAGCTTGTATTACAACAAACACAAGTACAATGTTTTTGAAGTTATAAGGAACTTAGGTGTTTTCAAATGTGGACTACTTCACCTATTTATACTTGTAGTCCATGATCTAGATATTTCTATTCCAAATATCTAAGATATTTAGTAATTTAAATATCTTAGATATTAGTTAATCTAAATATGTTAGATATTTAACTAACTTAATATCTAGATAATTCTTTGTCTAATATCTTATATTTTACATGGAATTTTCTAACTTGATCTAGGCTATATGGCTGGATTTTTGTAGTCTTTCCTAGAGAGTTCCTGGGTCTTTTAGGGCTGCACAAGTTGCTCCTTCATAGCAACCCTTTAAGCTACGTTTTCTAGTGTGTCGTGGGACATTCTAGAGTCTTCCAAGACTGCAATGTTGATGCAGAATTATGTGGGCTGTTTCCGGAGTCTTCCGGGCAGCCTTGCTTGCTTCATTAGTGCCCCTAATCGATAAAAGTTAGGGTGTTGCGACATGTGTTTTAGCGGGCTGTGACATTCTCCACCACCTAATGCCACGATGTCCTCGTCGTGTTTCCTGGATGCCTCATGAGTTGTCTTCATGAGTTTCAAGATAGAGACGGTTTTGCCTCGACGCCTTGTATCTGTCTCCAAGGTAACGGTGTGTACTTGGTCTCCCTTGATGATGTACATGGTGTTAATGAACGTTACTGGGCAGGCCTTTGTTTTTCAGAAGAAATCCATCCCTAGGACGATATCATAGTCTTCTAGTGGGACGACTGAGAAGTGTAGCTTGCCTGTCCATGTTCCCATCTTTGTCTTTACGCCCCATGCTGCTCCTTCTATTGGTTTGGGGTCTCTTGAGGCGCCCTTGATCCATCCTTTTTGCGTGGTGATCCTTAAGCCAAGTCTTCGAGCCTCTTCAGGTGAGATGAAGTTGTGGCTTGCTCCGGTATCAACCAACGCTTTCACAGGTTGTCCTTTAATCTCCATGTTTACAAACCGAAGTCCCTTTGATTCGGTCTTTTGGTTGTATTTGATCATGGTCGAGTTTGGTTGGTTTGCCATCATCAAGGGTTTGCCTTCAACTGTACTTAAAGTATTAAGTAGGTGAAGTTGCATTGCTCCCAAGCGAACCTCTTTTGGTTCTGATGGTTCATCATCAGATCTGATCAAGGCTGTTAGTTTAGCCTTTTTCGGACAATCCCGCGCATTGTGCGGTCCACCGCAAAGGAAACATCCTTTGATTACTTGTACCTCCTTCCCATATCTTAGTGGTTGTCGATTGTCTTCTCTCCGATTATGATTGTGGTGTCTCACTCCCCCACCTTTTGCATCGTTATCCTCCGTAACGATGGGTTTTTGTGATCGCCTTTCATTATGGTCGATCAAGCTTTCAGCAACAGCGATGTCTGAGGACAAGTCTTGAACATTTCTTCGTTCAAGTTCAGTTCTTGCTCACGTTTATAAGGCATCGATGAAGTATATGAGAGAGTCCTTTGGTGACAAGTCCGAAATTTCTAGCACAAGGGTAGTGAAATCTTTGACATAGTCTTTGATGCTACCTTTTTGCTTTAGATTACGAAGCCGAATCTTTGCTTCGTGTTCAGCATTTTCCGGATAAAATTGTTTCTTGATTTCTTTTATGAAATCAGTCCAAGTTTGTATGGTGCACGTACCTCTATCAATCTCCATTTGTTTTCGACGCCACCATAAAGCTGCGGTCTCTTTCAAGTAAAGAGTTTCCGTCTTGATCTTCTTGGCATCATCGACAATGTCAATGGCCTCAAAGTATTGCTCCATCTCCCAAAGGAAGTCATCCACAACCCTTGCCTCATACTTTCCAACAAATGGAGATGGTTTGTGGATGTCTACCTTTGAAGAAGCATGTATTATGTTGTCACCTCCGGTTGCTAGTGCGCGCTTGCAAACACTTAGCTCGGTTTGCAGGTCTTTGATCTCTCTCTCAAAGTTAGCTTTGAGTTGACCTAACTCCCTTATGAACGCCTCTTCCATCTCCTTTTTTATCAAGGAGATGGCGAGTTTGAGATCGCTTCTCATTTCATGGAAGTCATTGCCTAACGACTCAACATGTTGTAAAGAGTCGTAGGTATGTGTTTTGAAGATATCGATTTCAGCTTTGAATTCATCCATTTCGTTTTTGAATTCAGATAATCATGTCTTGATATCTTCAACTCTTTTGTCCAAGCTTGCAACCAAATCTTTGGACATACCTGATGTCACTAAACACAATGTTTTCTCTCAAACTCACCTAGAACAACACTCGGGTATAAGAAGAATTAATAAGAGTTGATCACAATATAGAAAGTAATAAAGAACACAAGATACTTTTATATATTGATTCTCAACTCAAAATACAAGACTCTTACAAGCAGATGTTGTTATGTGTCACTTGGTTTCAATGAGTTACAAAGAGAACCTATATATAATACTACCTACAACCGGATATACTTTGATACCAGCTGGGATTCCTTAGCTAAAGCCTATACTATAAGACTATATTTTAAGGTATCTCAGATAAAGTATTATCTGAGATATGGTAGTCAGGACATATCCCTGACTTACCTTTTGTCACCAACTAAAGTTGGTAACATGTATTATCATAAAAAGGTGAACAGTGGAATAAAGTATGGTCAACAACATGGCTCTTTGGGAAGAAGCCATGCTGTATCAGAAGTCTGCAGCGGAGTGCCAGAGACCATACTTGTGTCCACTGGTTCATAGCAGTGTCTTCCGAAGGTTA
>BJCM01008405.1:0-11972 GCA_018326385.1 Flaveria bidentis
TATATACACATATATATATATATATATATATATATACATACATATATATACATATATATATATACATATAGATATACATATATATATACACATATATATATACATATATATATATACACACACACACACACACTTTGTTTAAAGTCTTGTTCGTTCCAACGTTTTACTAATCATATCTGCCTAATACGTCAATTCGTATTTGGATTATACCACCTAGATGTTTTTAACACATCTACCTTCATGTATAACCATAAGAAATTACATAAAGATGCAAACTAACGACGGTTAGACTAAATGACTAAAGACGAAACAAACCTTATACATATAGGTTGTTTAATGTTATTAGTAATAATAATGGTTAAAAAGTAAAATTAATTATAAAAATTAAAATTCATTTTCTGTAATTTACTCTATATTTTAATTGTTATAATTACATTAAAAATCATTATTTTTCCTCTCACCTTTTCAATTAATAATTTATTTTATGTAACATCCTAAGCAAATCTCATATCGGCTGTAAAAAGAGAGATTCTCAATTCACAAGGAATGTCTTGCTTATAATACCACTAACATGTTTTGGGCGTATATGTTGTGGATGAGAGAAATACTTCACAGTTAAGTGTTCTTAGGTTGCAACAATCCAGGGATTGGTGACATCTTGGATAGTTTTCACCCGCCTAACCAAAATCAAATTTGTGAGCTCCGTGCATGTAAAACGAACAATATTGGTGGTATGAGGGGCCGGGTGTTACAAATCGTATTAGAGCCACTGTTGTGTCGTTCTGTATGGTGGGGGAAACCTCATATAGGATAGTGAGTCCTTGGGATCATCGGGGACGATGAGTTCAGGAGGGGTGATTGTAACACCTTAGATAAATTATGAGAGATTCTTGGTTCATAATGAATGTTCTATCTGTAATATCACCAACATGTTCTAGGTGTATTGGCTGTGGATAATATAAGAACTTCAGAATTAAGCGTGCTAAGGTGTCATCAATCTAGGGATGGGTGACATCCTTGGGAATTTTTAACTCGAGCAACCAAAAAAATTCGTGAGCTTCTTGTGGGCAAAAAGGACAATATTGGTGATGTGAGAGACCATGTGTTACACTTAATGCATTTATCATGACTTTTTCTCTCACTCATCCACTCACAACCATTTTCAAAAATATTAAAAAATTTATGGGTGTTGTACCGTTATGGGAAAACACATACAACCCTTATAGATCTTCTATCTTCTTCTTTCACAACCATCTCTTATAATATAAGACACCCACTCATATAAAAATAAAGAACTAACTATGAATTTTCTAAGTGTCTTGAACTTTGATGAAATGTCAATTTTGCCCTAAAAATATGCATTATATGGAAGTATGTATATATTCCACACAAAAGACTAGGTGAATAATTGAAAAGTATTATTTTATATTTGTAGAAATTTTATATTGCAAGGTCTTCGTTTTATTTAAGTTTCATTTGATTCGAGATTTGGTTTTTGCGTACTTTACTTCTGATCTTAAACTAGTGAGATGTGGTGTGATATGGTTTTTTGCAAATAGGCCGTGCGGCCCATATGCTGAACAACACCAACCCAAATGCTATATAAGCCCAGTTTTTCGAATAATAGCACCCATTATTCCATCAAGGTCAGATATATAAAATAAAGAGACAAATAATTGAGTCATCTTTATTGGTGGAAGGGGGCAACACTTGAAATAAACATGAAAATTTTTAAAATGTTTCCGTCACGAAGTGTCACGTCATTGTCGTCAAATCATGTTTGCTGACATGCAACTCCGTTTACTTACCGTTAAAAATAACGTGATGATGTTTGTGTTTGTACTTCTTTTTGCCTTGAATAATATTTTCAAACGGGATTGTTTCGGATTTTTGGCTCCGAATAGTTCACCGGTTTAATCATTTTATCTAGTCTGATAAACCGATTGGTCGAAAATGAAAGTAGTCATGTTGTAAGGATATATTTTGAATGGTTTTTCTTTGTTTTTCGCCAAATTTATATTCGTTCATATTAATTAGCTTGTAATCAAACGGTGACATAAATTGTTCAGTTATAAGTACAAAGAAGTGAGAAAATGTGAGAAAAACCAAAAGAGAGAGCACTGATGTTGGAGTGATGTATTATGAATATATTTAGTATGTTTCACAAGCATTCTGTTTTAATCCAGACCAGTTACATATATTTTAAACGTCTCATATTTAACAAACCATTTTCTAATCAAATCGAGATTTTTGATATTACTTTTTATTTTTTATTGCCAAAATCACATTTAGTGATTTCAGACTCCATATATTATTTTTATTTCATGTTCACATTTGGTTAGCATCGTAATTTACACAAAAATATATAATATTAAATTTTAAGGTATTTATGAAATATTGGTTATGGAACCATTGATTATAATAGAACATATTACTTTTATGTTCACAGAGTCTCTTATTTTTACTGACTGACTAGTGTGTTTAAATCTTACAACTGAAAGATAAATGTTATTTAAGAGTAGATATATCACTATGAAGATGTAAATATATAATTACAACAAATGATAGACATTGAGATTTATCAACTATAAAACTTGAATTATCATGGGGTTGATCCGTTTAGTTTCACTTATAAAAAAATAAAGAGAAAATAAAACTTTGATCCACTAGCATAAGCTGATGTAGATTGAAGAGCTTTGTGGTCTTAAAATTATAAGTTCAAATTTCACTTCAACGTATAAATATTGCAGCAATTAATAGGGTTGGCAATGTGCTCTCAGACATATGCATGTTAGAGGGTTTTACGATTTATCCGATTTCCTCCTTTGACAAGCTGGCGCTAGTATCAAGCGTCACATTAATGTTTGACAATTGAAATCTCATCTGAAGCACCGACATACTTGTGCTATGAAAAGTTTGTCACTCAGCCCGAATTGCTATCATCTTAAAAAATAAATCAATAAATTATAAAAGTAATAGAATGGATACATAATAATCAATCTTTATATACACTACGTTTAGAACCAACCCCGATACCCAATGAACCTTACTGAGATGTGTTGTCAATCGTACATACAGGTTTTAACACTTACTTAATTCACCCATAAACAATAACAAAAGAAACCCACATCTATAAGACAACCTTCATTGAGTCATATTTAAACTTGATATCTTAAAAATCACAAACTTAAACCGTCACACATGTTATTAAAACAAAACAAAAACCAAAAGACATTGGCATAATAATCAATGTACCAAATTAAAAGTTAACTTGGTATGGGAAAAAAAAGATAAGGACGTGTGTGTAAGTGTAAGTGTAAGTGTAACAGGGAAATGGAAACGACAAGTCATGGGATTTTAGGTGCCCACATGCCACATCGTGTCTTTGGTCTTGTCTTTGTTGCGTGTTTGTGTCATGCAAATTCACACGCAAAACGACATCTTTCTCCAACTATTTCTAACGGTTCATGCATAACATAACATAACTATTTTAATTTTATTTTTATTAACTCATCTGTTTTCTTTCTAGAACCATATATAAAAGTTATATTACAATTGATTTTTTTAAAAGAAACGAACGAGGTCATTTGGTTAACAAGTATAAAGAAACCATGTGGTTTTGAGCGAACCGTACCACACTGGTAAAAAAAACAAAGAAAAACTAGTAAGAACAGTGGGATATATGTACGGTGTACGTGTTACTCGATTTGTTATCATTAACTAATTAAGTTGTTGATATTATTTAGAGTAAATTACATTTTTCGATCGTCTCTTGTCTAGGTGTGAAAATGCAAATCTCGTTCTTATATTTCATTAATTACAAAAAACATCATTTATGCAAAAAGTTGTAACATATTTTGTACTTTTAATGCAATTTAGTATATAGATAAATAAAATAATAGGTTAAATGACTTTTTGCTTTTATTTAAGAATTATGTGTATAAAATACATTTTGATTACACTAGATGGGTTGTTCATTACATTTTCATGTTATTATTTTATCTTACTACTCAAATAAAATGGTAAATAAAAGGGAGGTTATGGGTTCAAGTCTTACTCTAAGCAAAAACGCTCAGAGTTAAGCCAGAGAGTTTTCTCTATAATGGGTTTCCTTCTGAGAGGGTTGGGGTGCGGTCCCGGCTGGGAAATGAATAGGTAACCTCGATTAAAATAACACTTATCCTCCGAAGTTGCGTCGTACATTTTCCGTTAAAAAAATGGTAAATGAGTGTGTTACGTGTCAGCATCACATTTATTCTTATCAAAATTTTTCCGTTTCTATCTTTTATTAACTAACTATATTAATTACTAATAATATTATTTATTTTTATATTATCATTAGTTTTTTAATAAATTAAGAAAGATATCTTTTTATTAATGTTATTTCTATAGAAATAGTTTTTTGTGAAAATTTTTAAATAAATAAAACTATTTTTACATAATATTTTAAAATGATTTTTAAAGTAATTTTTTATAAAACAAAAATAATTAAAATAAGGAGTTATAGTAAGGACATTTTTAAGAAATAATTTTTTTTAAAATGTTATTTTGAAACAAAATGTTTAATTTATCTTTGAATTTTTTTTAAAAAAAGTTCATATTATTGTTTTATAACTTATAGCTATTACTTATACATAATTCTAATGATATCATGTCTTATTATATCGTTTTATAATTTTTATTTTATTTATTGTTTAACCCGTGTAATACACGGGTCTTATAAACCTAGTTATTATATATGATGTATGTTTCAGTTATCATGCTTTAGTATACACATTGTTACATATATAGACCACAAATGAATTCTCAATATAATGAATATGTTGAATCCTGAATTACTAAATCTTGTTCTATAATTATTTCTTACTTTCAGTAGCAGTGGAGGTTAATTGTTCACTTAATTAAAAACTTTTCGGATTACAAGCAATAACACAACACAAAGAATTCCGATCCCAACTCAATTGCGTTTAAGCAAGTTGTAAACTCGTAAAATTGATTTGATGAATATAATGTAAAATAGCAATGAAATAATAATTAAAACAAATAAAATAGATTAAATTGTCAATAACAGTGAAATGAACACAAAAGGTGTAAGAAACTTTAATCAGTTATCAATAGTCCACATGAATACAAATGAAATGAAATTACAATGTCAAAATTGACGTTGTATATATCTAATCAATTTGACTATTGCAGTCTGATTGCCTTCCCTAAACCCTTTGCTTAAATCCCTAATTAGCTCGTATACATGAAGAGCACAAGCAATTTGAGAATGAAGCCACTCAAAACATATTTATCTTTCCACGCTTACGAGAAGAATTCAAGCCTCCGATAGACTTCATCTTTCGATAAGACTACATCTTCTGACAAGCAGTCTGTTTTCTGAAGGACAACACCTTCTTATGTACTGCGATAACTTTAGTGTTGAGAAGTAGTTAACAAACCTTAACTTGCATTTGATGAAGATCCTTTGCTTCACTACATCAAATATGACGTTTGTAGTTACCGTTCGTATCTAATTAAACACACAATCATTGTATACCACATTGTGCAGATCAGTGGTTGTAGTTAGCCATCGATCTTAAACCCTACAATAGACGATATAAATTGTTTTCTAGTATTTGTTCCAGCGCTGGAACAAATACTAGAAAACAATTTATATCGTATGCAACCAGCTAGCTGGTTGCATACGATTAATTGGTTGTAGTCCTTAGTAAAAAACCTCTCATTCTAATAGTTAAGGAGTTACCCATATTAAACTTGCAATTTTACTTTGTATTTGCATTGTAATTTGTATGCTATTAACTAAAATATTCTTTGAACTTGAAAGGTATCGTGTCAATGATAGTTCTAGTATCTATATTTGTGTTGATTGAAATTAATAGTTAACAAAGATTTCACATCTGTTAATTATTTTCATAAAATCTCTTATGTTAATTGATTACAAATGATTAAACAAGGGGCATTACAGCATTGAAAATTAACTGATTTAACCATCGTCAAATCATTTGTTATATATGAAGCTATTCTCAACACAACTAACACTCAAAGATGGTTGATACTGTTACTACAAAGCACGATTTTCAAAATGGAACTCAAAACAAGCTTCCTATGTTCACTCCAGACAACTACAAGGCCTAGAATACCAGAATGGAAGATATCATTAAGAATTAAGACCAAAAAATGTAGATCTTTATCACCGAATTGAAGGTCCTTATGTATCAAGATGGTGAAAGCTGCATGTGAAACTAGTGCAACAAATTTTAAAGATCCGACCAAGTATTCTAAATAGGATGAAAGTTGATTCTAAGTTTCTTTGGATACTTTGTAACACCTGTCAGAATTTAAGTCGATGGACTAAGAGTAAATTAGAAAACAAGGTGGCGGTAAATTGGCACTCAAGTGATAATGGCCTGCTAGGAAACCATGCATGATATACTAAACTAGGATTAATAGCGGACCATTACCAGTATCCATGTCTGTTTGCTATGAACCAGGTGAAGCAATACGAGACTAACACATGTCCATATTTGACGAATCTTTAAGTTTTGACACGAGTTATGAGACTCAAGCTCATGACAGATCGCCACCTGTCTCGTAAGTCCACTTGTTGCGAGTAGATAAGGCTAACCAAAAGCTGACACGTGGTTGATGACTCGCTGAACTAGGGTTGGTAGGGTACCGCTACCAGTACCTATGATGGATCTTAAAACAACCTATAAATAGAATCCTCAAGGTGAAATTCTTTCATCTAAAATTTCTAAATTTATCCCATATTACTTGATCCTAAATCACGTCTAAATCTATAGTGACATTGTTTTGTTAGGATGATATTCTAACTAGAAAGATGTGCAACAAATCTCTAACGAATAAAAAATAAGAAGCATAAGACAAGACGTTGTCCAATTTTAAAAGTTTTATCAAGCACATACTCTAAACCCTTGTTTATACGTAAACTATGCTAAGGTGAATACATTCTATGTTTTTAAAACCAAATAAATGTTTTTTGATTTTGAAATTGACACTAAAATGTTAAACGCTTTAGTGCGTAAAGGTATTCTAGTGGAGATAGTGTGTATTGTTTCATAAAATTATATCCTGAAATTGGTAGATATCTCATATCGTGACAAGTTTAGTCTTTGTTATCGGTAATAATGATTTGGATAGTACTGTTGTTTATCAATATGAGCAAAGAAACAAGTATATATTGTAATTGCCATGGATATTATGCCTAACTATTTACATGTGCATTAAATGTATTCATCGACATTCTATGAAAATTACAGGCCATCATGATAAAGATGAACCTTAACCCTTGGATAGGTGCTAATAGAGTTTTAACTCCCTAAACAGAATTTAGCTAGTGGCCTAAATATAAATTTGTTTAGTGTACTCAGGATTTTGCTATAACATCATTTTATTGATGTTTTTATCCAATCTACAAGGGTTTTAAATCCCTTTGAATATATGAACCTTTAACAACCAGTAAAAGTTGGTTTGGATTTGTAACTTCTGTTCCCCGCCTGAATATTATTTGAAATAGACGATTGAAAAGAAACTAAGAATACAAATGGGTGACATTCTTGGGATCTCTTGAAATATTGTTGAATGAATATGGTGTTGGGTGCATTTGTTCAGAACTATGCTCATTAAAGGGGGTTCCAAAGGGGCACACCTCTTTGGCGAGGTAGCACCCCTAATGCGAAATCTAAGGGGCAATGCATTTGGTTAAGGTCTAAATATTGCTTGTGGTTTAGTTTGTAGGAGAAAATCTTTCTATAAATTATAAAACCAAGTGTTGTGGAAAATAATTATTAAAATATATACACCCATACACATCAATCTTTATCTTCTTTTCTCGTGACCCTGATTAATCATTTCTAGCATGTTTTCCATTATTGTTCTAGTTACCTACCCACTTCTTTTCGGTTCTTCATTCACAAGCTCTTCCTTAACAAGCTTTTAGATGAATTCGTACTTTTGGCGGTAGACCTTAAATGTAACACATCATCCTTTTTTCTTTAGTATTAACAAGGTGAGGAACTAAGTGTACCATTTTATTAAATAAAAGGTGTACTGACCATGTATAAGTTTTCCAGCCTTGAAATTAATAAACTATGTTTCTATCTTGTTAATCTTATTATGCCGGCAAATTTTGAGTTACCAGCTCTTTCAAATCTTCCCACTTTAATTTTTTTCACACCAACTTTGGTATGCTTCATAATGCTATACCAATGTTTTGTTTTTGTCAATGAAAGAGTGAGTTGCAAACTTAACCACCTAATGCGGCATTCACTGACCTCAAACACTACCGCCATCTTAAAAATCCACTAGAAGGTGGCAGTAGCATCTTTCTTATCATCTTGTGTTAATGGATTACCCCATTTGAAACTTTTGTAGTTACAACCTTTCACTGTATCTTGTTTAGAATTATCCCATTCATCCTCTAAGTTCAAAGTCTCCATCCTTTTCTCCTTATCAACTTTGTTAGCAACTTTATTTTCTACCTTCTTAGCCCATTCCTTACTTGCTCTTTTGAGAGCTTTGACTCAGAATAAAGGACATTGTAATATGTAATACCGCACAAACTTCCTTCATGATATCCTCTCTAACATAGGCTTTAATATTATATCAAGCTTGCTATGATTGGAGTTTTTTCTTGTTTAGAGTGAACCAGCTTCTCGTGCTTAGTCTCAGTTAGCTTATTAGTAACTGGAGGTCTGCCTGCCTAGCACAAGCATTACAATGGGTATTCTTGCACTAGACATTGATTACTAATTATAAAAGTGATAAAATGACAACACAATCAATCAAGGATATATTTAAGAACATATCAAGTAGTGTACGTTTTTAATGATAGTAACTAGCTGTAATTAACTACTTACTTTACTTTCTTGTTCTAAAAATTTCTCTTCATAATTATGTCATCATTTAAGCTTATTGATCATATTAGGTCTCTAACTATTTCCTATCATGTTCACTTATAAAGGAATAAACTTATCTACTTGTAATTTATCCCACATAAGAATTCTTAGTTAAACATAATTCCAGTTAATTGGTTCTCCTGGCATGAGGCTTCCCATATTGATATTCTTTTCCTTGGCCACATACTCAATTTAAGTTTAGGCATCAAAGAATACTCGTATCTCTCAAACTACAACTTTGATATTAATTTTCAGATCCTAAACTAGGTAATCTCATATTTGGTAATTCATAGTATCACATAGTTCTTAAATTATTAACTTTAAATTAAAGGTTTGTTCAATCATTCAATTACATTCATAACCTTCCAACATATAATCTTGTAAAAGTCTTAAATTCATAAAAGAGAGAATGTTAGTCTTCGGGTATGGGAATACTCTTTTGTCCACGCCAAGAGTCCCTTGTTTTAATGAGTATGTATTGAACCTGACATGTATGCTAAAAGAAAAGGTTAGATTACCGAGTGACTTCTAGTTTTTATTTTAGACTAGGAAATCTTTTATCATAGTCACTTATGAAAAATCTTTCAAAACATATCCTTGATTATGTGTTGTAATTGATGGATATACTTTCATGTCTAGTAAATAATATTGATAATCTTTACTTGTAAACCCATACTTGTATCATTAACTAGTAAACATACTGGTAACATAAATCATAATTGTAGGCAACAAGGACTATGATGCCTCTCTCTAGACACGAATCATTGTTACCGGCTCGAGTAAGGATTTCTAATGACTCACGTCCTAAGATAAGACTCTCATAATGTCCATCATAAATGTTGGGTTCTGGTAATGTCCACCATATAGGTAGGACTCTAGTGGTGTCCACCCAAAAGGTGAGACCCTAGTAATACCCATCGCAAATACTAGACTTCTTGAAAAAGGGTTACAAACCTTAATCAAGTATGTTAACTAGTGCATGTAATAGAAATTAGTTATTCACATATACTTGTTATAGATATCATGACGGCAAAATTAACTTGTACGAATCCAATAACTATTGAAAGTAAATTATTCTATGATTGAAAGTTTCATGTCGATCTCAGCCAAATCAGAGTACTTAGCAAGAACCAAATTACTCAGCTAACATAATGTTCTCGGCTAGAACTTGGGCCGCTCAAAGTTCTTGTTTGATTACCTAGTTCTCGACCAATTTAGGTTCTTAACTAGCTACAAGTTCGCAGCCCCTTCCTAAGGTAGTTTTGGTTTCTACATTCTTTGCATACTATGCTTGTAAATTGGATCAACGCATTATACTGGTAGTCTTGTAATCATCTACTATTGTGTCTATTTCGTCTATTTTTTTTATCATTTGCTAATAATATAAGATAAGCCATAACAAGTAATAACCCCTAAATATGACTTTTTGAATATGTGATTTCCTGTAAAAACGTATTTAAATCATACACATCACCAAAACACTAAAAAGATGAGTTGTAGAAATCACCTTAATAGCCATACCATTTTAATCTCATGATGTTAGATGAGATTATAAAATAATTTACATACTTGTTATTTTTATTTTAAAATATCATTTTGGATATTCATGAGTACTAATAAAATATTGTAATCCAAAAGCAATATTTACATGTTTCAAAGTGGTAAAAGTCAATACAAAATACAACACCTACATATATACGATACATATTTCAAAGCATCATGAATTTTATTATGTTTTAGGTAGAGTATTTTTTCAATAGTCATAACCATTAATTGCTTTAGCCTCTATCATTGAAAGAGAATAAATCCTTGAGCTCAAAAGAAAAATGCATTAAATAAAACAAAAGAATACCAAATGAACGTGATAGGCTAGGTCAGAAGAAAAAACATTCATTTTTGGTGAAAAATCTAAACTTCTGTCATATAGATAGAAGCATACAATCAAAGGACAATTTTTGTAGTTTATATAGAAAAGAGGAAGCTGCATTAATGTACCTAGTACTTGCTGATATAGCCTAAGAATACCTAACTAAGATATAAAAGCTTAATGTTTAAGATAACAATTAATTAACTGCATACAAATTATAATGTACTTTCAAGTTTCAGATCTAATATATTTCATATATGCTTGGGTTGGGTAGATTTATATTAAGAATAATGTTTAATCTAAAAATATTAAAAAGAATTATGGTTTGACACATGTCTTTTTTGTTTTGATTAGATAATATTTTTGTTATTGTATCAAATAAATCAGCTCATTGTGATATTGTTTATTATACGTATATTGTGTCATATATTTTACATAATTTGTTATGTGTGTTAACCATTTTTGTTTTACATTTTAGATAATTTTATGTTATTTTTGTCATTATTTTTATAGATTATAAACTTATTATCTACCATTATGTTTTACAATTAGAAATTTACAATAACATACTTTCACCAAATATTTTTTAAAACTCATAGTGTTGAATGTAATCAAATATATTATTTTTTATTTTTGAATAGATAATATAAAATTGTTATATATCATTGTGTTTTACCATTAAAAGTATATAATGATGTTACTTCACACATGTATCTTTTAAAACTTATAGTGTTCAAGATAACATAATAATGAAAAGATATACAATGATACATTATGTTATTTGGTTATTGATTTTGTTGTATTAGATTGATTATTTGTTAATTTATTATTATGTTTTAAATTTTAGAGATACATATCACTATTATTCTATCATTATATTTTTTAAAATTCATCATTTTAGAAAAACACAATAGTATTAAAAAACACAATAACTAACAAAAAAATAAATAATTTTATTAAAGACACAATGACGAGATATAATTTAATAACATAAAATCATTTTAATTTTTTGTATAACAACTATCTTTAATAAACCCGTGTAATATACTGGTTGTATAATAAAAACTTATTAGTAATAGGATGATATTCTAAAATAATATTTGATTGAAACCTTCCTTATTATAAATAGGATAAAAATTTTATTTCAAAATAAATGTTTTTAATAAAATATTATTTTTAAA
>BJCM01008407.1:0-13531 GCA_018326385.1 Flaveria bidentis
AATCTGCCTTTTGACTCTACAATTGATTCTGTTATGTGTCTAGTCAATTGTATCCAGCCTAGCTTTCATAGTATGGCCGGGTTGTAGGATGTAGTATAAGTATCTCTTGTTCTTGTAACTTAAGATATGCTTTGTAACACTTGTAATAGAACCTGAGAAAGCAATATACTGCAATCTTGAAAACCCATTTCCTTGTGTTGTGTTCTTTGGTTCTGTCTCATATAATTACTTGTGTTCTTAGCGTTATCCCGTGTGGTTAATCCAATTCACTGTTTGATTGAGTTTGAGCTGCTCTCCTCTTTGTGTTGTTGTGTTGTAAATTGCAAAGCCTTCAACGGTCCTACAACACATGATAGAACCACATAGCCACAACCAAAATATGTATCATGTAATCTATTTTTACTTTGTCATGTTGATTTTGTTGAAGGTTGAGAAACATTATTTATGCCTCGGTCAAATTGAGATTGTGAGTCTTTAAAAGTAAAAGAAGCTTTTCTTTTAGCTCATGTACTTTGTGGTTTAACCCTTGGTGCTTCTTCACCTTTTCCTTTCTGTGAACTTTCTTCATAAACATTTCTCATTTGAAGCTTGACATCCGCAAAACCTTTAAACAAATAACAATATTTTCTTTTACTCCACCAAGATGTTGCTTTATTCTATTAATGTCCCTTTGACGAAGTGGTTTATCACAACAACTACAAAAGTAAAAACTTGTTCCCTAATTCGTATTGAGCTTCAATAGCATATCTCCAAGCATTACTCGTTTTCAAACGAAGACTTGAATGAACACTCGATTGCCTTTCAGTTTGTTTATTCGGTGATGAAGTCGAATCCATGTCCTACAAGATAAAAATAAACGAGCTTCAATTTGTACTAAAATTCAAAACATAACCAATTTGTATATTAGTACAAAGCATATATGTTCACTATCAGAATTCAAACACATAACCAATTCAATAATCAATACATAACCGATGTATTTGATATTACCATTGTTTCACTTTACACAAATCACTAGTAAGAGAAGTAATATACACAAATTAGTGGAGCTGCGATGGATGGAGGAGTTGCAACCGGGTGGAGTTACAGTGGAAGGATGCGCAGCGACTTGTAGGAGTTGTGAATGGACAGAGGACGGGAGGACTGAGGAGCTGCATGAGAGGCCCGTTACAGTTTTAACTTTTATTCTTTCAAGAAACATGCATTTGAAAAAAAAACCCTACAACGATCGAACGATGACTCGTCAAATACAGTCAACCTTTGACTCGGTTAAACCGGCCAGTTCAACGCAATCTAAAAGAACATCAGATTGGATCGGTCACTAGGCCGAACCATGGTTGGATCACTCGGACTGGTCAGTTCGATCTGACCCTCACAACATTAGTTCTAAGTAAGTAGATGTGGAAAAAACCGATCAACCAACCAACTTAAAACATAACCGGTTAGAAACTAGCATTGCAAAAGCCAGTTTGGGATGGATCCAACATGACGATTTGTACTCGGTTTGAATCATTCATAGACCCAATGGATTGTAACCTTACATAAAAATCAGTTAGTACCCAAACCTAATCACAAGTTTTTAAACATTCTGTAATAGATAAATAAGAACATGATACAAATGAAATACAATAATATGTATATTAAAAAGAAGAAACTAATCTATTTAAACTCTAAAACACAGCCGAATAATATAATGAACCACGAGTTCAAAATATGCATTACTTAATGTTTTACTAAAACATATATAGTAAATTAGATTTAAATACTAATATTATAAATAAGATGATACTTAATGCAATGAATTAAATAATCTAATATGCATTACATAATGTATTTTAGATAATGTTTATTTTGAGCAAATTTACAATTGTGTCGTCTTTAATAATTTTATATAATAGTATAGATGATGTAAACATGTATAATTATGTTTATAACAATAAAACCATTATTTTTACATGAATCTAATGACATTTCTAAGTATCACAATAATATGTCAAACCATCCCTAGAATTTTGTATAAAAAGAGAACTAAAAGCATTCACACAGGTTTATTATCCTTATAGTTATAATTACACTAATTCTCACAAGTTTTCATATGTCTTTTTAATTAAATAATATTTTTTACACATTTATTATTATATTTTTTTATCCACTCACAAGTATTTTAAAAAAATATTAATAAATTATAAGAGGTTAACAATATCTTAACAAATATACAAAGAGAAAGTAATAATTTTCTCTTTTTTCTATGCACATCTATTTCAAATAAAGTAATAAATTCCTCATCAAATAAAGTAATAAATTCCTCATCAAGATGATTAGATAAGATAAATTCGTATATGGGCCTGGGCCCAGTCCACAAAAACCCTCTCGAAGCCCCGAACCCTTAACCCCGATGCGATTCACGCAGTCGCAGTGTGTAATGTAACTGTGTGAAATTTGAGGTGTGCGATGGGGACTCGAGAGGTCTACGAAGAGAAGCTACGCACCGGAAACCTCTACCACGAGCCCACGATCAAACCTGGGCTCGGCACTCCTCGATGCCCTCGTTGTCTCTCTCTCTTAGACTCCGATTCGGTGCCTTATCCTTTCTTGATGATATCGTGTTTATTCTATCCCTTCAAATTCAGCTGATTTGGTTCTTCATTCATGTACTTGTGTTTTGTTGATGCAGGACAAAGGAGAATGGACCATCACTCCGGTGTTACATGACGCCACCGCTGTGGTAATACCGCTGTTTCGATCTGATTTCTTCAAACTTATATGTGGTTCGTGATTGTTTTGCTATACGTGTGATCGTTATATCTGTTCATTGTAGGCGTGTGTGGAAGTGAGCTAGTTGAAGTTGTTTTCCTCATATGTACATGTGGAAGTTTAGCTCTGATATGATGTACCTGTTTTGGATTTAAATTTGCACACCAGATTCGTGTTTACATGTTACATGATTATTGTTTTTATTCAATTCCTTCTCTGTTTACTTATTGAGCCTGTAGTGTAGTGTATGTAGACCTAAATTTGTTTTTGGATTGATGGAACATACGATGGTTATTGAACAAATCTATAAGTTATGGTAAAAAAATTAAACTGTAAATGATAGATTAGACTTGTTTGCATGAATATATGAACTAAGTACATGAGTTTGTGAGTTTCTTTCCAATCATCAAACCTGAGTTTCAAATACGAGTCTTTTAATAAGTCGTTGAAAGTGGACTAGTAATAAGTTCCGCCATAAATTATTGGTGTGGAGGATTAGGTTATTTTGGCATTGTGCAAGTCTGATCTTGAGAATTAAATAGTACAAGAAAGGTATAATCATATTTTCTGAATTTGATTGTACACCGATAAGATAATCCGGAAGCTTTAACTTGCAATTTGCCCTACTCTAAATTCTAATGCAGTATTGAAGTTACTGTTACCATTTTATTTTCATAGTTCTCAGGAAGTTAATGTCTATGAAGCAGTGGTGCTTAACTGCTTACCTTCCTTTTGGATGCTGTAAGGGTTGCGGTGGTGATTTATCCCCTAATTGTTGACTTTAGCATAAATGAGAATTTACTTTCTGGTAAACTAAATTTAGAAATTTGCAAACCTAGAAACCAGAAATAAGTGAAAAATATGAAGTAGAATTTGCAACTTATGCAATGATCTGGACTATGACACACACATTAAAAAAAGTAGAAACTCTGGCGTGGCAAGAAATAGGCTTAAGTGTATGTTTCTATTATAAAATGTACACACCACTAGATAATTATATATGTAAAGGCATCTTATGCATCCCCAATGATTTGAAGAGGTGATGAATGCAGTATGCATATATCACACACATATGCTTGCAGCATCGGTTAATATTTTACTTGCACTATAAGGCTTAATTTGTTATGTAATTTTGTGGAAAGATTGGTGATGAGTGCCCCAAAAATAGCAGAGGTGTGCTGGGGGTGTGAATGAGTATAAAGAGCAAGAGAAAATTACAAAATATGGTTACATTCTTTTGTTGCTCCGTTATAATGAAATATGATGTGACCATATACTCATTTGTTCTCAATTAACCTGCGGTTGGCTTAATTTAAAACATACGAGCTGCATGTCTAGTTATTGTTTTAATCTATTAAATCAGATGTGTGCACTTTTGTGCAACTAATTTAATTTATTTATCTATTCTATAGGCTGGCTGTGGTGTAGGTGGAATGCTTAGTGCCTTTTATGGCCTGAATACAGGTATGTTTTTACATTCAAGTTTAAATCTTGAGGGAGGTTTTTTTGTTTGTCTTTGGGGGGGGGGGGGTAAGTCTATATAGACAGACCTTAACGTGATTTTTTTTCAGGAATGCCGTATCTCCAGAAACACATCAAAGGACCAAAATGGCTTCCATTCGTTATAGGGGTACTTCTAGTCTTCACCAGATGCTATTTACAATTACTGTTTTTTTTAATTCCTTTTATTTCTTGTTTACTTTATGGATGTGTCTTGTAGGTCAACTTTATCTTAACACTTTTATTAATCTTTTGTTTTGGCAGATTCCTCCATTGCTGATGTTTTCCGCTGCCAGTGCTGCAGCTGGAGGTATACACTCAGTTATTTAACTACTATGAAATTTCTATCTTCTTGGTGCTTTTTTTGTTGTATCTGCAACTCTATGATGTGTGTGTCAAGAGTGTTTTTCAGCTCTAAAGTTATTTGTAGGAGAAATGGCACTTTCAAAAAGGAGTACTTTGTGGTGTTTATTAGTTACATTCTCTTGTTACCTCTAAGATGATTAGTTTTTTCCACTTGGTTGCTTTAGTAGTTTTATTGGTTGCATTATAACTTCAGTTTATTTTTTTTACATAAAATTCACCTTTTTGAACATAAAAATTGCATAAGGTACATGTTAATGTTAAAATGTTCTAGTTTTTCTCTCATGCTTATTGCTTCCTCCATCCTTTAATTGTAACACGTAGTAAGAACTGGTTTATGTATCTGTTCTTTGGTGTATAGTAATTATCAGGTCTTGGTATGAATTTGTTTTGGATATGAATTTTTGTAGAAGTTACTGAAATGGCATGTTCCCTTGCAGGTGTCATGACCTTATATTATTATGGTGTAAATAGTTTTAAGTTCATAGCAAATAAATTAGAAAAAGAAATAAATCTATACAAATAAGGATTTAGGGCCTCTTATTTATATAGTTTTAGTATAATTAATATATAATCATGAATGATTGGATTACTATTCTTCAAGCAATGTGAGATTGCATGTTTTATGAACCTCCACCCCACCAGAAAATCAAAAAAATTATAAAAGATTTTGAACTTAATATCAGTTTCATGGTAAGATGGATATTTATTATAAAGTTGGCTGATAATCAAAATTTGAAATTGCAGGATATGGGCTTCCAAACTTTACACAACTCAGTGTGACATCATATTATGCTGCATCAAGTGCCTCACATTATGGTATTTCATTAATTACAAGATACATCGAGGACACATATATGACCCGTTCCCAACAACAAAGGTTTCGGTGATCATATATGCAGGTACACAACATGTGATAAAAACCTGGCCGGTTTTGGTTCTTGTAGTGTAGATATGTAAGTCGGTTTTTGTTTATCGTCCCTTATAGAATTTCTTATGCTTGAAAGTAACATGAAACGGGTTCTATGATACTCTTTTGTTCTTGCTATATAATATTTGATACCACTATTTTCTTTTTCTAGGTAAGCATGGTTGGCTTTCATGATGTTTGTGTCCCTCGTTTTTATTTCAGTTGAAACAAGTCGTAGTTAGTAAAGAGTTGAAAAGGGATGGTTATCATATTTATTTATATTTTTGGTAACTATATATTAAAAACGATGATAATATAAAAATAGTTTTACGATAATTTTTTTAAATATACTGATAAAGAAAGTTCTTTGCATTAAAAATGGTTTTATACAACTTTCAATCTGTTTGAATATTTTTTAGTTGGTTTTTATCCAACCCGTTTGAAAGATAGCACACTAGAAATTAAAAATATGTTATACCGTTTAACCCCAACCAAGGATCTTGTCTAGGGCATGGAGGTGCCACTACAATATTGGTTGTGCAGTACCTACAGGCAGAGCGGTATTTCCCGTGCACTACCGCCTTGCTACTTCACCTAATGCCCCCATCACCCCTCACAGCTTCAGTGATCAAAAACGAGTTTTCTCTGGCTTTTAGTGGTCTGATCGGGAGGCCTACATCTGCCAGCGCAGTTGGATGAAACTGCACAAATCTGTAAGTGGAATTAAGTTTTAGAATCAAAACCGATACAAGTCCTCTTAAAGAATTAAGATTTCTTACTCCATGTTTGAAATTACTGCTTGCGCTCGATGTGCCATGGCTATTCCATCTCCAGTTGCTATGCCCCCCCTCCTCTCTCTTGCGCCTCATTGTGTGGTTCCTCTTTGTATGTGCATTTATCAATGTCATTATGACAACATCTATTCCACACAACTTCCTTGATTTTTCTTTTACGGGTGAAAATCTACAAAGCCTTACCATCTTTAGAAACAATCCCATTTTTAGAAAGATATATTGTTTAAATTCTCAAAAAATCATTCTTCTTTCTAGATATGAAATTAAGACAACATAAAAAATTAGGTTACATGCTATTAAATTTCTCGTTTTCTTTGAAAGGTGATGTAGTTTTATTGTACAAAATTACAAGCAAGCACGAGGTTAAGGGTAGGTAAAAAAGAAAAGAAAACCAATATCTACTCCATAGGCACACCACAAAATTCTTAGAACCAACAAGATTGAACAAAGGAGAATGCAAATTGAAATTCTTTAATTTGTTGTTTTGGTGTTTAAGTGATGGCAAAGTGAGAACGTTGGTTCCATGATAACCAAGTCAATCCAATCCTCAAGGGGGAGGGGTTTGTATCCTGGGACTTAACCGAAGGATTTAGGGAAAGGATCGGGTTCAGGCTTAACCAAGTTTTCATCCACCCTCTCTCAAACTAGATCCATGCTGAGTCCTAGCTTCGGTAGGAGTCCAAACAACATTATCCATTTCAAATTCTGAATTCTCATCCATAGGTGGAAATTCTTCTAGAACAGCATTGATAAACCAATGAACATGAAAAACTCATGCCTAGCATCTGCTAGTTCCTTGACCTTCAATAAATTTTTCTGGTATTTTAAGAAAAACTGCTTGTTATACTAGGTTTCTATTGAGCTTTTGGCGTATATAGACGTGTGTATGGGTTTAAATTAATGTTAGCATGTATTTTTGTGTTAAGTTAGTTACATCATAAGTGTTAGATTTGTCTAATAATAACAAACAAGACAACTGAAGAACAAAATTAAATATTGCAATGCATGATACCACTACATACTTTGAAACAAAATAAAGAGAACATTTCTTCACACTTGCATCATGAAATTGGTAATAAAAGAGCATGGGATATCAGCTATCTTCAAATGGAACTTGAGATTCAAAGCTATCTTAACTAAAACATTAAGAATTTCTTTGATTTTTTAACCTTTTTATGGTTGAGCATATGCTTTTTGCGCCTAATGAAATTCCCACGCTTAAGTACTGCCCGACCCACGTCCTGATAAATAGAGAAGTACAAAACAATGCACATAAGCACGAATAAACTACCCGCTTCATACATTGCAAATGGTAGGTTTTTGTTATATAAGCTTGGATATAGAATGGCAAAGCTGAAAGCAAAAGCAAAGAATAAGCAGACAATAGAGAGCAAAAGTAGTAATTGACCCACTAGCCACATCATAAGTAATATTGATGGGTTTCCATGGTGACGAGAAAGGGTGATGGATAGGAATACGATAATTGAAAGAATAGAATAGAGAAAGGAAGCAAAATCCATTGATATAAATCTAGAGAACTGCTTCCTTTTGAGGAGTATAGGAAATCCATTGTTTTGATCAAACCCACCAGGAACTTGGAAAACTGCTGAGTATTCGATCGTGCATACAAGCGCGGCTACCACCATGGATATGTTAATTGTTTTATTTATCGACTTCACACATTCTAAACCTAGATCCTTGTGCTTCTCTTTGAAAAGTGTGTATGCTGTTTCGCCTGCGTTATTCTCCACTTCTCTACAAGGAGGAGGGAGTATACGCCTTACTTCCTACAATTAAGAGTTAAGACACATGCATCTATAAAAGCTGAATTACTTAATAAAATAAACATAGGTTAACCAACTATGAAAGCTTTGAGAGAATGTATATGTACCATGTACCATGACATTTCAATAAGAATTTGTAAAGGAGCAGACATCAATTTCCAATCATAAGCATTTTTCTCTGGCTTCTTTGCAGCTAAATGCAGAATATTATTGCCTTGTTTGTCTTTGATAGAAGATATCAGATCCTTAACTGACCCAATCTCATAAATTAGACCATAGGTATCCTGATGACGATGGATAACAGAAATGTGAAAGATGCTTTGTTCGTCATCATTTTGTTACGCACCATTCCTTGTTTTATTACTTACGTTAGTTTTGAGGTTATGTTGCAATTGTCAAGGACCATTATGGCTTTTTATTACTTTGCATGGTGTCATTTGTAACTTGTGTTTTATTGGTTGATTTAACCTAGTGGCCGACTTCATTCTGGGATATCCAGGAAATCGGTTCCTTCTTCTATCTCTTAAGCAAATTCTTTATTAATTCGGATCTAACCCTATCACATTTGTCTTCCATATTAGATCAGGATATTCACGAATCAATTCAACTAAAAAAGGCGTGTTGTTCATTTCTGCAGCAATAAATAGAATCTCAGAAGGGTATGTTTTCATATTATCTTTCTTAATCATTGGGCCTCGGAGTATATCATCGATAACATCCTTAGGTTTTTCCATAATCCTTTTCCAAAGTAATCTTAGTAATGATGTGGCGTTACTCTTTTCTAAGGCACATATGTTACTCAAGTTACTGAAGAGCAGATCTACAAACAACAATCAAATATATAAGAAACCAAGTAAATGAACCAAAATCCAATTTACACATAATTAAATACGTTCAAAAGTTATGTATAACTAAAAGTAAATCACTAAAAGCTAGGTACTTACATGAGCCGATGCTAAACCAACAGCTAATTTCATGAAAAACCCTACGATTTCGAGCCAATACCTGCAACACATCCCATGCATGCTTATCTAAAGGAAGTTTTCTATTGTCCTCCAGTATTCGTAGTGCAACATCTACACAAGTTTCATATAAATCAATAATAGATTTGTACACCTAAGAACACAAAATAAATATTGATGAGCCCTTGCATACCGAAGTGGTCAGCCTGGATGCATTTCAACAAAACGCCATCCTTGATGTCATTTGTCCAATTCTCATCCATCATTTTATCACGCTTATCGTAGAGAAAATTCACCACACCTAGGTTTCCATGAAAAGCAGCCAGATCGAGCGGTATCATGTTCTTACTACCACAAATATTCAGTAGCGCCTCATTCTCTTCAACCAAAATCTTAACAATACCAACATTTCCTGTGATAGCTGCTATGCATAAGGCAGTATTGCCATCTCCATTCTGCAGTTCCATGTCAGCCTTACTCATGATGCTCACAAGATAACTCACAAACTCGGTGCTTTGGCCCGCTGCAGTAACATGAAGTGGCGCTTCCTTTTTTTCAGTGATACTATGTCGTACCAAATAATCATGATTTTGAAGGATGTCTTTTGCAGCTTCCAAGTCTTCTTCTATTATTGCTCTATAGAGAGGAATAGCAATATCAAGGTAATCTCTTCTTCCTTCTATGTAATCCAAGATTACACATAATTAATCAACTTTTCGTCACGAGTACTATAATCTTAGCATCAAGTAGGACTCCACAAGGAAAATTTCACCAAAAGAAAGACGGGCATGTTATATATCTTAATTATGTGACTACACTTGCCTTCAAGTAGATCTCCACATGGATGATTGTATGATGGTGCTGGTGTTTGTTGCACGACAAGGGTTTTGTGAGGCGACATCTCCTCAGCTAGCCGTTTAGCTGCTAGTTTCCCTGCACATTCACAGGTAGGGATATAAAGCAAACACCGAAACATGACAGCGTAAGGAGACTCAAGAAATACCTGAACTTTTATGATTAAAGTTCTCTAAGTTGAATGTCTCCAATGCACCAAGAAATAAGTCTTTCTTTCTTTGTTACTAATAATTGTACTGCATCTTGAATTGAAATTAGGAGCTATACATCTACTATACTTTTATAGACTTAGAGTGTTGATTACTTGATTAAATTATACCAATATAATATTAATTACCTGCTTCCTTAGTTGATTTACAAAGACTTTGATTACTTCTCCAATACAAACTTTCTTGTTTGAAATAACTACTAATTTAATAAAACCATGCAACCTGCTGACACTGTTCTATGATTTAGTTCATGGTCAAACGGCCCTTTAGGCCTAGAGTCAAACAGTCGGTGTGATTGTGGATTCCTTGTTGATGTTAATGTTAGAAAGTAGTTGTTTTATTAACTCATATTCGATGATTTCAATTCGTCGACCAAGGTGAGTTCCATTCAACGGTCGTTCATAATAGCTAATGAGAAAAGATCTATGAGGTTTTGTAAATAAGCGAGGATATTCCCAACAACATTTCCACTTCATCACACAACAAACAACATCATGAAGTAGTGAGTAGGACAAAGCATATAAATCCTTAGTTGAGTAATTCTGATAGGGCCTTGAATTCTAGATATATAGAACATTTGAAATCAAACATAGATAATTTGAAAGTCGTGAAGATCACTTTCATATTGAAATTATTCGATGGTTCACCCGAATAAATCAATCGGATATAAATAAGATGAGATAAAAAATTAGTATGTTGCGTTGTGTGAATTTCGTGAACCAGAAGAAGACGAATTTGAGAGAAAAAAGTGACCAAAATTGATGTTCCAGTTCGATTTTCAGGGAGAAAACAGGAAAAAACTGCCATTTGGTAGTTTTTTTTATCATTTAAATACTTGTAGGTAAAATACATATGCCTTTATAAATCCAAACTTCACTTGACATAACGTTTTACTAGCCTGTGTTCTAACCCTTCAAAGAATATATCAAAGCTCAATCTAAAGATTTTTTAAACGACTAAACTTTATATTCTTATAGATAGTTCATTATTCTTGCACATGTATTATAATTTATCAATGAACCATTGAGAAATTAAATTTCAACTTTCTTTATCTTGCAGTCTAAACACATACTTTGAGATGTTTCTACTAATCCGTTCTAATATCTTTATGACAAACTTCCCACATTGAATTTATCATCTAGTATTGTATTAAATGGGAATTGGGCCTCTTGACCTAAGATATTAAAATTAGATTTTATACCCATCCCTATGATTGATTTATTCACGAGATATCTAACTCTTTAATTAGATAATTAGTCAAAATGTACTTAGATCTTAATAATTCAATAGACATCATACCATGCATGGCGAGCTCATAAATTATGTTATGTATAATACACAACCTTCTAGACTTTCCATGTCACACCCGACCCCTCGCATCAACAATATTGTCCGCTTTGCTCACGAGGAGCTCACGGATTTGATTTTGGTTGCCCAGGTGAAAACTTCCCAGGGAGGTCACCCATCACTGGATTGCTCTCACCTGAGCACGCTTAACTGTGGAGTTCTCCTCTCATCCACAACCAATACGTCCAAAACGCGTTGTTGATGTTAGTGGCCAGACATTCCTTATGAACCAGAAATCTCTCATGTCCACGGCCGATGTGAGATATGTGTAGGGTGTCACAAGCACCCCTTGTTTGGACTCATCGTCCTCGATGAGCCCGAGAAGTCACCATCCTTGGTGAGGTATGTCCCACACCCCGAACGACACAGGAGTGGCTCTGATAACAATCTGTCACACCCGGCCCCTCGCATCAACAATATTGTCCGCTTTGCCCACGAGGAGCTCACGGATTTGATTTTGGTTGCCTAGGTGAAAACTTCCCAGTGAGGTCACCCATCACTTGATTGCTCTCACCTGAGAACGCTTAACTGTGGAGTTCTCCTCTCATCCACAACCAATACGCCCAAAACGCGTTGTTGATGTTAGAGGCCAGACATTTCTTATGAACCAGGAATCTCTTCTGTCCACGGCCGAGGTGGGATATGTGTAGGGTGTCACATTCCATTATACACCCGACACTAATCCTTAGCCAACACTATCACATCTGATAAAGATTGGTGATATCGATTTTAACCACAGTGGAAACTCAAAGTCGTAGTTTTCTTAGCTATTTAGCTTCCTCACCAACTGCAACTAGAGCTAACACTGCAAACTCGCATTCCATTGTCAAGTGATGCAAACTTCTCCAAGAAAGAATACACATCCATTTAGTTACCCAATTTTTTTAGAATATCTTTTTATAATTAAAAGAAAACCTAAATAATACAAACCATACTTTATGTTACTTTTTAGATATTTAAACAATCTATTCACAACTGACTATTAATGTGTATTTGAATTATTAGTAAATCTGTTCACCTCAAAACATAAGTTATACTAGGTCAGGGCTAATCATAACATACATTAGATATCCAATTGCTTTAATATTTCATATGTGAATACATTCACTCTGATTACACAGCAGATTAAATATTAGGACCTATAGTAATTATTAACTTGAAAACAATCAACAATAAAGTTTTCTTGCCATGGGAATATTATTACTTATTTCAATCCTTATCACAAGGATCACATCTGCCTCCCCCATATCACTCATTTTAATATGATAACTTATTCTTATTATCGATTTAAGGCGAGCTATGAAAATCAATTAATGATTTCTAATACCTTAGTGTTACTTCATTATATAGTTTCTTTGTAATGTTAGTTAATTCGTAAGTATTACATTTATTATGATTCATATCTAAAGCCTACATTAAACTCATATTAAATATGTTTTTTAAAATAATTTACATGACCTATTTTAAAATATTTTGTGAATGATTAAGATGTCCTGAATGAATTTTTGAATCAACTACGAAATTCACAAGTTTTGTCAAATTCAAAGTTAAATTAGTAAGCATACCTTGTAGAACATTAAGATTATGGTATTTCATTGATTGCAAGATAAATCGAGGACACATATATGACTCGTTCCTAACAACAACAGCTTCGGTGATTATATATGTAGATACATAACATGTGATGGAAACCTGGTTGGTTTTGGTTCTTGTAGTGTAGATATATAAGTCGATTTTGTTTATTGCTCCTTACTGTGTTTTTGTTGGACCAAAAGAACCAATGAGCCAGATCAGAAAAACCTTTAAGTCCCACAGACATCATGACAACCGAAGTTGTCTACAACAGCTGAAGACAACGGCTGAAAACATCAGCCGAAGACATCAGCTGAAGTCAACAGCTGAAGTCAACAGCCAAAGACATCAGCTGAAGTCAACAGCTGAAGTCAACAGCTGAAGACAACAGCTGAAGTCAACAGCTGAAGACATCAGCTGAAGACAACAGCTGATGTCAAAGTCTGAAGGCAACGTTTTCAGCAGTTTGTCATAACAGCTG
>BJCM01008415.1:4651-16571 GCA_018326385.1 Flaveria bidentis
TAAAAATAAAATTTATTAATTATTATATTTCTCTTTCTTATCTAGATTTTTTAAAATCAAACTATTTTTTTAAAAATAGATTTTATTAAGAAAATTAGAAATCATATCTTTTAATTAAAATATAAATAATAAAAAAACAAAAGTATATAATATGAAATTTTCTAAAACACTAAACATTTTTAAACATAATATTTTAAATTGTTTTGTCTAAAAAAATATAAAAAGATGAACTAAAACATACTCATTAAAAAAACCAAAATAATTACAAATCAAAATTTTTAAGAAATAAGATTTTTTAAAAAAATAAGTTTTTTATTAAAAAATAACTTTATATAAAAAAATATTAAAACGACTGTTTAAAATATTAAACAATTTAGATAAGATAGTTAAAAAAATAATATAATTGATTTATTTCTGAACTATAATATATATATAATTTTAATTATATATTATATTATAATATCATACTGTAACTATTCGTGTTTATTACTAACTATAATTCGTTTAATAAATGGGTTTTTAGTCTCTCTATCTATCTATAAGAAAAACTAAAATAAACATAAAACAATTGTAAGGCTCATTATACTAATTTTCTTATTTTCCTATATTATTAATAATAATATTGAATACTAATAATTAGACCTGACAATCCCAACCCACCTCTCTAAACTTAGGTTGATTTGGACCTTGAACGAGAAGATAATAGGTTGGTTTGGGTTGGTTATTATTTAATAGGAGTTAGGATGGATAAGTTAAATATAAGTATAAAAGTAAGCAGGTCATGATGGGTAGGAAAAAAAACACAAACGAGTAAGGATGGGTTGGTGATCATTGTACCCGTTCACCACCCTACCCATGAGAACCAAACAAATTCCATGCTCTAACTCCATGGCATGCAATCAATGTCTTCATTGGGTTTCATTAATTCAAGCTGCCACATACCCTGTAACATTGCACCCACCCACAGGATCCATGCAATTATTCATTTTATATTTCATTCATTCATTAATTTTTTAGTTTATAAGTGTTTTATTTTATTTTCATGATCGTATAGCTTGTCGATAGGATAGTGTGTTAACTTTTACTAACAACTATGTTTTGTAATTTCTCTATGTTTCATTTAGCTATGGAATAAAAATAACGGAGAATTTAACCTATATTTTGTTTACAAATTTTTTAAGCAATTTTAAAATTTAACTCATCTTGACTTGTTTAGGTGAGCATACACAACCGATTATCAAAAACTAAGCAAAACCGAACTGAAATAAACGATCGGTTATGGTTTTGTTAGGCCCAAAACCTAACCATTTGGTTACAGTTTCGGTTTTCCTTCTTCCATAACCAAAACCAAACCGAGAGCTTTATTTTTGTATATATTTTAAATGTTTTCTATGTACCTTTATGTATTTGAAACATAATTTCATGTAATTTCATGTATTTGTATCCACGGATGATGTTCAAATACTTCAAAACAACGAAACCAAGCTCCGTAACCAAGATGATAACATGAAAATAATCAAATCGAAAACCGACCAAAACCGAACGACACTCGGTTTCGCTTGCTTAAATTTCTATAACCGAACCATTGGTTTCGGTTTCGGTGGACCATAAAAACCAAACCTAACCAACATTTATACACCCTACATATACACATCATGACCCATACCCATCATGCTAACCTCTTTATTTAATTAGCTCATTCTGACCTAAACCTCTTTACTTGTCAACCATCCCACCCACCCATTTTGTCATCTTTTCTAATAATATTACTTATATAATTTTCAAATTAAAAAATATATAATTTAGAAATTACAAACCTATTTATTTATTAAAATTACACTTTTTTAAAACAAAAATTTTTAAAATACAAAATAGAACGAACTTTTTTAAAAAAAAATCATTTTTCTTAAAACAAATAATTTAAAAATCACAATTTTTATAAAACAAAAGTTTAAGAAAAATACATTATTGTTTATTTATTTAAAGTAGATATTTATACTAATTATAATCGACTTATGTTTTTGTAATGCATAAATATTTTACTAATTATTTAATATTTTGTTTATTAATCCGTGTAATATACGTGAAAACTAAAATAAATATGAACATAAAAAAGAAGTTGTCATTATACACATATATATATCTAATAACATAGAAGGATTTTAATTTCTTTTTGAACGGCTGAAGGATTTTAAAAAATGATAAAAATATAAAAAAAATATATGCAACAATGTCACTACGTGAACCACAAAACCATGTACCACCAAGTTATCATACATTCTTCAGAACCCGATAAGACCAAGATAAGGCCCAACGTCTCTCACCCGTCAGATGGATTCACTCTCTCCATCCAACGGCCCTCCTTCCCTCACTTATCTCATCCCTTCACACCACCAAACTCTATACATCTCTTCACACCACATTTGAGAGTTGATCATTTCGATCGCACTACAAACACACACACACACACACACACACAAACACAGAGACAGAGAGATCGAGTTCGATCGAGTTCGATCAATGGCATCAACCACCGCCGCCGTTGCATCTTCCTTCATCGGAACCCGTCTGCCGGACCTGCATTTTAAGTGCGGTCGGGTCTCAGCCCGGTTCGGGTTCGGGAAGAAGGCGGCCGCCCCGAAAAAGGCATCGAAACCCGTTCAGTCGGATCGGCCGTTGTGGTACCCGGGGGCAAAGGCTCCGGACTATCTGGACGGGAGCCTGGTGGGAGACTACGGGTTCGACCCGTTCGGGTTGGGTAAGCCGGTGGAGTACTTGCAGTTCGATCTGGACTCGCTGGACCAGAACCTGGCGAAGAATGTGGCCGGAGACGTGATCGGAACCCGGTTCGAGAGCTCGGACGTGAAGTCGACTCCGTTCCAGCCGTACAGCGAGGTCTTTGGGCTGCAGAGGTTTAGGGAGTGCGAGCTCATTCACGGGCGGTGGGCTATGTTGGCTACCCTCGGTGCTCTCACCGTCGAGTCCGTCACCGGCGTTACATGGCAAGATGCCGGAAAGGTATGCCATGCAGATTAATTCTACATTTCTTAATTCATTTCTTCTTCTCTTTTTTTTTTTCCATTTCTAGCTAGAAAATATATAATCTCCTGCTTAAATATCAAGCATATATAATACAAATGATAAAACTAAGTTTCTATATATTCGGCCTCATTAAAAATTAATTGTATATATATATATATATAATTAACCCTAGAGCTCTAAGCTTTTTCAATTTTGAAACCTAGCCATAACATCATGTGCGAAACATTTTGAATTGATGCTAATATTTGTATACTATTACTTGTAATTGAATAGTTTAGTAGTTATTAGGTTAGGTAGGTGTTTAATCATTAATGTTGTGCTAATGTTGATGTTAACGTTTAATATATTTTATTGGCCATGTTAGTTGATAAGAATTAACGGATCGAGTAGTTAATTTGTACTTTAAAACGGACATTGAGTTTATAAAAACTTTTTAAGATATGTGTTTACTTGATTTATAATTCATGTAACATTTTAAACCTCAAATTGATTTTTCTTTTTTTATTGAGGTGTGGGCGACCTCATGTAACATCTTTTATTGAGGTCCGCCACTAAACTTGGTAATTTAAGTTGGTTCCGTACGTAAGAGAACTGCTAGGAAAAGAAAACTAGTTTCTTATAAATCCACATATATAATAAATTAATGCAAAAATGTTTTCTAAACACCTACAAATTGATCGAAAATCTTGGAAGTTATTGAAATAATGTGTTTAATCTGTGTAGGTGGAACTTATTGATGGATCATCTTACCTTGGCCAACCTCTACCATTTTCAATCGGTACTTTGATCTGGATTGAGGTTTTGGTGATTGGGTACATTGAGTTTCAAAGGAATGCTGAACTTGAACCTGAAAAGAGGCTATACCCAGGTGGCCCCTTTGATCCACTGAACCTGGCCAGCGACCCTGAGAAGAAGGAACGCCTCCAACTGGCAGAGATCAAGCATGCCCGTCTAGCCATGGTGGCATTCCTCGGGTTCGCTGTCCAGGCAGCGGCCACCGGAAAGGGTCCACTCAACAACTGGGTTACACATTTGAGCGATCCACTTCACACCACCATCCTTGACACCTTCGGCTTATTCTCTTAAACCCGTCATTGATTGTTTTGGCCATTCAGTTTATATATAAGTATCTTGTAAAGTTTGTATCTCTTGACAAAGCAATTAAGCAAGCGGAACATATAATCTAATTAATATGATGCTTTATTTATTGCTTTTTGTACGTACATGCATGTTGTTTTGCTAATTAACTCTGTCTTTTGAAATGAATAGTTTGTTGAGTTGAGATTGTGGTTTTGCCACATAACTTTAGTGAGTTATGCAATTTATCCCTTCAGTGACCCACTGCCATATATATAAACAAAGACATATTGCAGACATGGTTTGTGTTAGGGGATGGTGCCGGCGGCGGAAGAGGCGATGGCTGCTTGGCCGCCGTTTCCTGCCTTCCAGGTGTCGTCTTCCTTCTGATTTACAGTTTGTTTGTACATAGAGAAAACGATCACTGTATCGTCGCCGTCTTCAGACTGGATTGCTGCCGTCGTCCGCTGCACTGCCACCGTCCTCCATCTGCACCGTTACTACTATGGAGTAAACCCGCCGATGTGTCGGTCTGTTGTGTTGTGTTTGTTTCGACGCCCCTTTTAAGTTGGGTGGGTTCTAACGGTGGTTGAGAAAATTGTAGGCGCCGGTAGTTTCAGCGACGGAGCATCCTGTGGATGATGTCGGTTTTTAAGCGTGGAGGCGGCGGTGGCTTCTCCGATATGGCTTCGGTTTGCATGTTCAAGGTTATCAATCAAGAGCCAAATCGATCCTAAAGAGCCAATATTTGCCACTATATATCATAAACACATTGTTGACACGTCTCGTCTCTCAACGCAACACATTAATGGGAAAACAAGTTAATGAAAAAACAACACGAGAATAAAAAAACAACACAAGAACATAGTGATAATTTTACTATGAACAAAACCACAAAAATTACAATAACCCTATACATTTATTTCTGCTACTCTAATAACTTGTTTCCCTAAGCTAATACATTATATGTATTCTAATTACTAACTTGAATGTACATATTTTTATACATATGATACAACTATATAATTTTTTATTCGATACTAAATACTTTTACACCTTTTACAATTTAATTTTATAAAAATTCAATTTTCAATTTTGTTACCATATATTTTTCATCTCTAACAAAATTCTCATTTAGGTTTCGTTCTATATTTTGAGACTTACACTTCGTAATTTGCACATGTGGTTTAACGTTGTTACGCCTATTTCTTCCCGTTTAGCGGCCCCATTGCAACGTGCGGGTGGTCCAAACTCGGCTTATTTTTTTTTAATGTTTTACGTTTCACGTGTAAAGTTTAATATTTTTACGTCTATTCTTCCGTTCGGTTTTATTTTTTCGTTTTTGCTTTTTTATACAAGTTTTTTCTGATGTTAACCGCTAACTGTGGTGTGGATATCGGTGCTACTTGACATGATTTTACGCCCCCCGTCACAACGCGAGGGGTTTAGTACTAGTTAAAGCTAATATAAAAATACCATATAAACAAATAATTACTTTTCTAAAACTCTTAACAATAATCTCTAAATTGATAAAACATACAAGAATACTATCACATAATATTTCAGCTGATTTTCTTACATCTTTTCTTTGACTCACATCTTCAACCCTTCTACCTTAACAAATTCACAAATCAAGATTAATTTTCAACACACATATCAAACGTTCAATAGAAGAAGACGAACTACTTTCCGTTCAACCTCTTGTTCATTTTAGTGGAAACTGTTGAGGCCCCTTCGGATCATAGATTAGAATCAATCATGTGAATGAACAAATAGATCAGAGTATGCACATTCATGTGGAGGGACTCGGTGGAACACAAGAACACAAACACACACTGTTATTCCACACTGAAAATGTTGTACAAGATGGGTATTTATACCCTTACTATAGACGGTTATTAACTAACACAACTAACATAACTAATCCTTTAATTCCTACCTAATTTACATGTTTGATTTTTCTATTTTGACTTTTATATTCTTCTTACTGATTAACATTAATCTACTTGATTTAGGAACTAGGTCGCAACAGCAATTAATGCCATAAATCAATACTAGCTGTTGATAATAAAATACTAATTGCAAATGTAGACAAACATACACAACACACTAGACACGTGAAGAAGAAAGAAAAAGTTTTGCAGATTCAGCGGTAATTGGTTCACTAATCGAATCGATCGAGATTAAGATGACATGTATCATAAATAATAATAATAATAATAATAATAATAATAATAATAATAATAATAATAATAATAATAATAATAATGATAAAGAAATTAATTATTACATTTATTTATTCGTCTAATCTAAAACAGAAAATAAAAAATAAAAAAAATTATTATATATAAGTTACTAGAGAAGCCGGATCGAAGAGACACAAGTAATTGGTTATCTTGTTCCCGTTGGTTCATGGAGGCTTTGGGTTTGGTCTGAGGAATGACGGCGGAAGGGAGCTCCTTGACTTTGCTTTAGCGCATGACCTCGGCATCATAAATTCGTTTTTTAAGAAAAGAGACTCGCATCTAATCACATTTAGTAGCGGCGGGAGACCCACACAGATAGACTATCTGCTGATGAGGGGAGAAGACCGTAACTCGTGGAAGGACTGTAAGGCAATCCCGGAAGAGATTGTAGTGACTTAACATCATATGTTGGTGGCTGATCTACGCGTGAAGAGAGTAATTGTCCGGCCAATTAAGAGATTTAGACCTACGATCAGATGGGGCCAGCTCAAAGACGAAAAGATTACCATCCTTAGAGATAAGGTCATACCAATGATCCAAACTGGGCCACAGAAAGACGCAAAATCAAAAGTGACAGACGAAACTAACAGACAAAAGTGATGCATATAACTTTGGGGTAGTTCTTGCAGAACTGTTAACAGACGAAAAACCCCTAAGTATGGAAAGATGCCCGGAAAATAGAAATCTTGCAACATATTTTCTGAAGGCGATGAAAGAAAACCGATTAGCTGAGATTCTCGATCGCCGAGTAGTAAATGAAGCAACTACTGAGCAATTGAAAGCAACATGTGACCTAGTATGTAGATGTCTAAACCAAGTAAGTGGGAATAGACCTAGCATGAAAGAAGTGACCATGGAGCTTGAAACATTGAGGAAGCGTGGTAAACATCCTTGGATTAGTCCAGAAAACTATAAGAAAACAAGTAGCTTAATGAATACAAGTGAAGAACATGACCTATATATTGTTCATCTTGATGTTAATGGCGACACTTTTGGGAAAAACAATTCCAAGAGTACCAAAACAAAAGAAATAATGCCTTGCATACAAACTCCACGTTGAATCATTTAGTTACAACATCATGTATGATTAATACACTCCTAGGTACAACATTTCTATGTTTATATCATTCTAAGCTTGTAATTATTTCATCTACTATTTTCTATTAAACCAATGCTGTAAAATCATTGTCTTTGACGACTTCAACACCTTTTTATTAATAATTTTTGTGTCGAAAATTTAACTCATGAGAAAAGTCCACTTCACTTAACAGTTTTCTCCAAACCTCAAGATGATTATTGCAATAAAGACATAAAAGAGTGTGTAGAAAACGAGAGAGATGGTGAACAAATCTTATGAAGGAACAAGTCTTAGGTGATTTACCAATTTACCTATATCACATTGTCTACTTTATTTAATAAGCTCACGATACAAGGAAACTGAAACTTGATAATCAAGCACACAACTTTATTTACAAGCAAATATTTTAAATTAATCAAACAAAAAACTTAATATAAAAGTCTAATGTTCATTACAAAAATCTATATAAAGCATACCAATAGTCTCACTTGACAAGAATTGTATTCCCAGAAACAATCAAAAGAACCTAGCCACACATCATCTTCATGCAATCATCAATCTTTCTTCTAATTATGATCAATGATGATGTGGAGGATGTTAGGAAGCTTCAAAGCACCCCAAATTCTCCTTGAATTTGCTAGATTATATCTAGGGGAAGGTGTCTTTCGAATTGGGATTGATTTAGTTTTAAAAAAACTTAAAGATCCACAAAATCTGGAAATTTGTTCAACCATCGGCGTATGATATGTCGATCCCTAGGCGTATCATACGCCCATAATCTATCATTTGATCTACTAACATGTTTTAGGTTAGATCACGTAATAAAGAAGATAAAAAAAAACCAAATTAAAGCACATAATCTATCATTTGATCTACTAACATGTTTTAGTTTTCAAATAAACATTAACAATTAACACTAGTGTTGTAAGCGAGTCAAGGCAGCTCGTAAGCTACTCAGGATTGGCTCTCAAAAAACACAGATTGAGCCAATTTTAAGCAATTAAAGCTCATGCTAGGGTTCGTTTTATAAACAAACTCAACCTAAAAGTTTATGGTATCAAGTCAGCTTGCGTGCCAAAGCAAGTTTTTTATTTAATCTATTAAAATATATTTATATAAGTAGTTGTTATTAAAAATTATTTGGATAATAATAGTTAATTAATAAACAAAAGAGCGTAAGTTGAGCTCAAACTTGAAAAAATTTAAACTAAAAAAGGTTGAGTTTTACAATTAAAATTTTATATTAGTGGAGCATAAGCCTTAAAGTAAAGTTGAGTAAGGTTAGATGTAGAAAGAATGAATATGAAAGTGTGTAGATGGAGTAAATTAGGTTTGTAAAAAAGTAAATAAAAATATTTGTCAAGTTAAGTGTGGGAAATATAACGTGTACGTTAGGAGGGGCCTTGCTTATTATTATGTGACAAAGCAAAATGGTATGAAACATATTAAAGTGATGTGATGAATGAGAATAGGATCCCATGATGGAGAAAAGTTGAGTAAAAATAAAAAGATAAATATATTTAGAGGTTGATATTTGAGTGCTTCGTCGTTTTGTGGGGGTCAGTCATTAGAATTTACACGGACACCTATGGGCGATTGCAAAGGCGCTTACGTGTCGGTCATGGGCGATTTCCTTCTAAGCTGGGTTTTTTCCATGTGTCACTTATTGATGCAACCTCCAGTTGACAAATATCAAGTCATACCATTACTTATTAAATAAAATTACTTATTATTAGGGATCCACCCCACCGCTAGGCGCTATAAGTTAAAAATTAAAAATAAAAAATAAAAAAATAAAAAAATATAATATAGTTGTAGTTATTTGGATGAAGAAAACCCTGCTTCCTCCCCTCCATCCCTGAGTCGAGTCTTGAGTCCCAGTTTGAGGAAAATGTCGATCAAGTCAAGAAGAACATCCAGCGGTCAGAAGCTGAGAGAGTTCGAGAGCTTCTTCCAAGGATGGGTGGTCCGGCAGGAGAATTACCTGGAGCAGCTCCGGTCCGTTCTGAGAAGGCCCTGTAGCGAGGATCATCTCCGAGAGCTGGTGGGTGGCGTGCTGGCGCATTACCAGCAGTACTACGAGGAGAAGTCTCGGATCGCCAACCATGACGTGTGGCTGGTGTTCTCGCCTCCCTGGTTCTCTTGCTTGGAGCAGAGCTTCTTGTGGATCGCCGGGTTCAAGCCGGGGCTGGCGTTTCGGATGGTGGGGGCGTCGGTGGATGACATGAGCCCCGAGCAGGCGGAGATGATGGAGCGCCTGAGGGCGGAGACCAGGGACCAGGAGAGGAACCTGGAGAGGGAGCTCGCAGGGCTCCAGGAGAGCGTCGCGGCTCCTCCCCTAGCGCTTGAGCTCACCAGGACCAGGACCAGGACCATGACCATGACCAGGACTAGTAGTAGTAATCTTGACTTCATCACATCCATGGAGGCCTTGCAAGGGGCCATGGAGCTGCTGGTCGCCAAGGCTGATATGCTCAGGACCACCACGGCTGAGAGGCTCGTCGACATACTCACGCCGCTGCAGAACGTCAAGTTTCTAGCCGCCGTCACCGAGTTGCAGACCAAAATCAGAACTTGGGGCTGCCAGCTTCACCTCGACACTCCACCTGCCTCCCCTTTCAATTCTAACACATCACATACCTACTACTATCCTAATTAATCTCTTCATTTCCATATCAAAATTAACTGTATAAAATTATTATTATTATTACTTCACCGCTGCCTGCCTTTTTTACATGTCTTTTTTTCATGAAAAAAAAAAAACCACTATATATTAATTTGTATAATATCATATAGTTGTTATATTTAATTCTTTTTCAGAGAAGAAAAATGCAAGTGCAAATTTGAGCACCTTGTTACATTTGATTGCAATCTTCTTTTTTAGGTTATTTATAACTTTTATTAAAATGTATTTTTGTATGAAATTAGTTTTCAGAATTGCGATCGAGTTGATTTAGCGTGAGTTCATACCTCTTGAAATAGAAGATATAATGAATTTGTGCAGTCGGCCATCAGATTTTATAACAAACTAGACAGCCTTTATTATATTTATTATGTTGTAGAACTTGAAATAATCTGTTTTATTGAAACAAAAAACAACTAAGAACAAGAAATGTGCGAGCTTCACAATCCCCTCAGCATGTGTTTCCTATTTCAGTTTTTTATATTTTTGGGGAAAGAAAATTTAATAGAGATACTTCATACTATTGAGTAGTTTGTACAAAGTAAGGCATATAAAGTTAAATTTCACGTCTGAGACCAAACAAGTTTATTCGGTTCTCCCTTTTTCTTTGACCACGTAAACAAGTAGATTTTTATATCTCTCGTTACGATTACAAATAAACCAAACAAATACAAACACTTTTGTGTCGGTATTTTTATGTTTATTCATTTAACTTTAAATGCAAATGAACACAAACATTAAAACAAAACTTTACGTGTTCGTTTATTAATAAAATGGAAATGTTTGTGTTCATCAATGTTTGTTTTTTTATGTAAATTAATCATTAATATAAAAGATCATTAAAAATGATTCTACCAAAATTTCATAACAATTTATAAAAAAATATTCATAATGATTCATCCAGAAAACCATAAAAAATATAAACCTAAAATTTTGTTTCAATCCATAAACAAACGTAAATAAACGAATATAAACAATCATAAATGAATGAATATAAACAAACATATATGAACGAATATAAACGAACGTCAATGAGCGAACAAAACACGTGTTTATGTTCGTTCATTTAATTAGATAAACAAAAAAAATTGTTCGTGTTTATTCATTTAACTAAATGAACAATATAAACAAACTTTTCACCCAACAACTCATGAATATTCAATTCATTTACAATCTATCTCTCACCATTGTCCCTACTTCAATTTATTGAATATTTTTCCGTTTCTCTCCTTCCATATTATCCGCTTACCATGAGAACTATGAATTGAAAGCACAGGTAACATCAATGTAAAAGACTAGAGGCGGACAGCAGTAAAGTTTATGATTTGATCTGTTTGATATTAGTCACATGCCAAATCAAATATCCATTTAAAAATTTAGTACTACTAAGAGCTTGTTTTACATCCTTTCTTTTCTTAGACCTAAGTGTTTGCATCATGTAAAAGAAAGTATTTGAAGATCTTTAAGCATGACTAGGAAAAGAGTCGTACTCAAAATCAGTGTTGTAAAACCGATTGAGAATATGAATGCGGAATAACAATCAATACAAAGATGATACAAGAAAGAATAAACGTGAACAAGAACTCTCAAATGATTATTATTAATTGAATGATTTCAGGATACTCCACCGATTACAATCCGGCTTTATTTATAGCAGGAAACTAACTCTAACTAACTCTCAACACATATTGAGAATTTACACAAAAGACCCTACACTATATCTTCCGAACGGAAGTAACCCTTCGGAAGATTCCCTACTAAACATATGTATACTTCGGAAGAAATCCAAAGTAC
>BJCM01008417.1:0-15069 GCA_018326385.1 Flaveria bidentis
CAACTTACATGAGTTGGTGAAAAGGTCCATACTTTTGGTAACTGTACATTGAGGTCTTGAGTCTGTAACTTTCTACTTCATGTATGTTATCCTTTTTGTAATATATAAGGATATGAGCTATGGCATGTCATAGTCACTAGTCAAAAGGCAATCTGCCTTTTGACTTTACAATTGATTTTGTTTGTGTCTAGTCAATTGTATCCAGCTAGCTTTCAAAGTATAGCCGGCTGTAGGATGTAGTATAAGTATCTCATGTTCTTGTATCTTTCATATATGCTTTTGTAACACTTGTAAAGAACATAGAGAAAGCAATATACTACATTCTTGAAAGCCATACACTTGTGTTCTTTTTTTCTTTCTCATATATTACTTGTGTTCTTAGTGTCTCACTTGTGGTTAATCTAGTTTAATGTTTGATTAAGTTTGGTAAATCTCCTTTTGTTGTATTGTGTTGTAAGTGACTCCCTTCCCCGGTCCTGCAATGGTGTCCAAATAAGTGTCTAAGTCATATGTACTTTTATGTACTCTCATATTTTTAATTCTTATATACTTTTCAATTGCTAAAAGCTCAAACTTTGAAACTTAAACTTACCCACTTTTGTTTCTCTTCTAAGGTGACTTTGGTAACTCAATACTTTAAACTCATTCATCTATCTTTATGGATTCTAATCAGCAAACCGTGAGTCATACTTCACCCATTTTATTTTCACACTATTTGGGTTGCAACATGTACCAATTATCAAATACACTCAATTATTCATTCAATTAAACTTATTCTAAAACTCAATTCATACAAACATGCTTACTTGTTATACTATTTGTGAATACTATTTGTGAATTCATTATCTTGCAAGCAATCTAAACCTCTCTTAACATGTGTAGCGATATAGGACTAGCACATCCACTCTATTATGATGGGTCTATGTTTAGTTATTCAATATTTACGATCTTGGTTATTTTTAATGCTAAGATTACGCTAGTGGACACTTTGATTTGGTTATTGGCTTTGCATGCTTGCAATGTACAAACTTTACTATACTTTATCAATGTTGCATTGATATTTTGTTCACTATTATGCTATGTATTCAAACTTGTATGCTCACCAACATATTCATATGTTGACCAATATTTTATACATGTTGTAGAAAATACGTGAAGCTTTGTCAAGATATACAATTAGGAGGACTTAGAAACACACCAAATCTATCATTTTGTTATGTTTGTTTACACTTGTATTTCTTAAAATTATTGTATGTTTACTTGAACTATTGTAATGTTATGTTGATTATTGGAAATGAAATTCAATTTTAATTTATTATCACTTTAGTATTATGATGTCTTTGAACAATCTATCACTTCTCGTGCCCTGATGTTTCCGCCATCAGTTGGGGTGTGACACCTACACCTCACCGTCAACCACCAATCGAGCCGCCTGCATTGTCGTGAGCTGCCAGCAGACATCATTGTCTCTCTTTCTCAACATTCTATAGGTAGACGATCACTATTATCTTCTTTTCATTTTGTTAAGGTTTACTATCGGTTTTCGGTTCAGTATGATTCGAGGTGCGCATCGGTGTAATCATAGGCATTTGGTTGTTTAGTTGTGGTTATGGTGGTGTCATGGCGGTGTTAGTATGGGTGGCCGATTATGTATGTGTTGTATAGATGATATAAATTTTCACACACACACACACATATATACATATACATATGTGATCATGTTTGTGTTAGTGTATATATATGTATGTGTGTGTGTGTTATCATGTGTGTATATTGATCCGAGTATTTAAATATATATAGATATTTTACATGAAAATAAAATTTTATAATTATAGATGTTCATATGATAATATATGTATATATACATACAAATGTATATATGAAATGGATAGAGTATATATATTACCACCTTATAAACAATTATGGCACTTAGGGTTTTGCGATTATAAATGAATGCGTGGATAATAGTGTGCACGAACGTGCTATATATACACATGTTAATCATGTGAGTAAACTACTTATTTATGTATATAGTTATTAATATATACTTATAGTGTGAGTCGCACATTAGACTCGAACCGACTAAAGATAAAAAGGGGAATATCATAAAGCTTGTTAACCGTATTTACAAGTTCAACTTATTATTATTATAGGTGGTTGATTTGTTTTGGTTCATGCATTTTATTAGAACTCTTTCATTTTCTATATTTGTTGGCATCATTACAGGTGAGTTACGCAGCCCTGTTTTTTTATAATTACTAATAAATCTTAAGGGGGGAATGTATGCTCAACCTTATTTCTGGTTGTGAAAACATTTATTTTTTTGAGACTTTAGTATTACTATTTTATAAGTACATATGGAACATGCATGAGCTTTTATGCGTTCTTTTTTATTCACAACTATTGAACTCCATTGTTGGAACTGATTGACAAGTATTAATAATATTATTGGGTTGATACCCCCACCCTTGTATACTAGTGTACTAGTTGGGACTAAAAATAATCACGAATAGACCCTAGGGACTGTGTATATGTCATAGGCCTGGTTGTGAGAATCATGATTACATGTGATATTAATTGCTTATAACTATTTACACTTATGTCCTACAAACTTCTAGACACCATCAATTTTTATTCATTATTTATACATGCGAACTCACCGATCATGTGTTGACCTTTTGATCATTTATTTTTAGGTAACAATAATTATTAGGGATAGGTAGAGTGATTCCTTAGAGATGACCCTAAGGACATCATGATCGACTGCCTCTAGTGTTTCAAACATCTTTGTTTCGGTTTGTGTTTATCAGGCGTGTATGCCTTTACTTTTTCCCAGTTGTGGGATTCAATTGGGATATACTTGTTTGACTATGTATGTCGTGAAATTAACTAACTATCACACAAGTCTCCATTTATAACAGATGATGTCATGACACTTTAGTTTTCATCATTTAATGCATCTCTATTAACTATCAATGTGTTATGAGGAACTCGTCCATTACATCATCTTGTTTCCACTATAAGCGGGAGTGTGACATTGTTTACCAAATTTCTATTTATTCTTTATCCTAAACCATTTTTGTGGTGTCCTCACAACTATCAAATACCTTGTTATCGCAGCTTCTTTGCAATATTGATTGATTGAGCTATAACAAAACTCAAGGCCATTGTATTTTCTTAATTTCTTAACCTTTATCTTAATTTGGTTCTCTACTAAAGCTTTCCATTACTTGAACTTATTCAAAGTTTCATCCTTATGTTTCAATAAGTACACCTAAATTCTCCTTGAATAGTCATCTATTATAGATTGCTCTAACTAGAGATGCAACATTTGCTAGCCCACATAAGTCCGCATGAATATTATAAAAAATGGCTTGAGTTTTGTGCACACTTTTTGTTGAAACTTACCCTCTTAGAGTTTCCAATTAAGTAGTGCTCACAATGATCAATGTCATAGGTCTTTAAGTTTTGCAACCTTTGCTGCTTGTTCAACTCATTCTTCCATAATAATCATATGCCATAGAATTGCATGATTATTAGAACTGTCTTTAGCAATCAAACCTAACAGTTAGAACATAATCGTCTAATACATATCCATTGTTCTCCTTTCTAGTTCTTGACAAAAGCACTTGTGAAGGCGCTGGATCGGTAGACACCCGAGCGTGTTCTTGACGGAAGGAAACAAAACCAAAAACCAAGAGACAAACAATAACATGAACTATAATAAAATGGTTTCATTGATAAAACCTAATGATTACAAGCTCGTTACAACATAAGAATCACGACTCTTGGCAATGGGAGATCGAGCATAATCTTATCTCTCATCCGGTAGCACCTAGGCCCCGGGCACACTCCTTAATCTCTCTACACAATGAAACTGGTATTTATAGGCCTCAGCCCATATCAGATGCGATTGGGCCCATTTGTACGATTGGGCTATGCGTATGGTTCAATCGTACGACTGGACCATACTTATGGTTCAATCGTACGACTAGACCATACTTATGGTTCAATCTTACGAATGGCCCAATCGCATCTCTCACTCGCACGATTGGTCCATTAGCATGGCTCAGTCGTACGACTGAGTCTCATTCGCATATGCTCCTACGAATGACCCAATTTCATGCGTTTACAACATATCAGGTGTATTACATTAAGCCTAGACTATTCGACAAGGGACGGACACACTATATATGACAATATATGCTCCAACAAATTCCCCCTTGGACGTTGCTTGCAAATAGTAGATAACACCTCTTACAATCTTCCGTCAATCTTTGCTCTGGTTTCCAATAGAATCAAACGAAAAACCATAATAGCCAACATTCCGATCCATCAGGTTGCTATAGTTCCCCTGAAAATGAATTTAGGCACAATAGCTTTCATTTACTTTGAAGAACACCATCATAGCAACAAGATTCCCCATATGACTGACTTTTCCAAATAATGACATGAATAGTTTTCCATTGCCTTAGTCTTCACACAGGCTAACCTGATTAACATTAACACCTGCAGAAATTCCCCCTCAAATTCATAATATCCCAATATATAGACATTGTGCTCTCCTTGCGTCTTCACTCAGCGTATTGGCCAAAAAATAGAGGGTTCCAATCCACAACTGACAATCTCAACCAAATCAGCAGGGACTTAGATTCATCATCAGAAACCAGCTCACATCATCACTTTCTGATTGCATCTTCAATTTCTCTAAACATTGATTCCCCCTAAGAATGAGAATCATCTCTGTGCAGATAAGTATAACTTGATTGGCCCATAAATAGTCAGATGCTCCTGACTACCCCCATAAAATCAGCACCGACTGCTGACATCTTCTCTTCTCTCTTTTGTGTTCTAACTACAATCACCTATTCTGGAAATTAAACGAATAATAGGGTATCCATCGAACTTATTTGACAAAAGAACCTCAAGGTGAATGTGCTTCGCTCATCCTCAAATCTGTGCAAAAGGTAGATCCAAACCTTTTTTTATGTTTTTTTTGTCTGGAACACCGTTCATTCGTATGACATGGAGTACAATTATCACATTCGTGTTAGTGGATAACATGAATGTTATCTTCGTGAGACTGGTCATAAGACTGGTCCAGTAGCATGACTAGTCATAAGACTAGTCCAGTAGCATGACTAGACATAAGACTGGTCTAGTAGCATGACTTGTCATAAGACTAGTCCAGTCACATTCCAGTCGTACAAATGGTCCAGTCGCATGGTCCAGTCGTACGAATGGTCCATTAGCATGGTCCAGTCTTACGAATGGTCCATTAGCATGGTCCAGTCGTACGAATGGTCCATTAGCATGGTCCAGTCGCACGAATGGCCCATTAGCATGGTACAGTCGCACGAATGGTCTATTAGCATGGTCCAGTCGCACGAATGGTCGATTAGCATGGTCCAGTCGCATGAACGGGTCTGCACGCAGATTTTCAGATCTGCAGCTGCCAAGGTTGCCAAAAATCCTAATTTGATGAATTTTACATGAACTGAAACAAAATAGACATCATCAGATTCGCAAGGGTGATAAGAACGTGGTTTCGAGTTCGATTTTAACATAGAAACAACATATGTAACAAGATCTGAGAAAAACACGAAGTGGGTTTAACGTCAAGGAACCTGAAACAGATCCAAAAATCAAGAGCTCGGGTTGCTAGAATGATTGTTAGATCATTCTAGCAGTAACCAGCTCTGATACTAATTGTGAAGGCGCTAGATCGGTAGACATCCAAGCGTGTTCTTGATGGAAGGAAACAAAACCAAAAACCAAGAGACAAACAATAACACGAACTATAATAAAATGGTTTAATTAATAAAACCTAATGATTACAAGCTCGTTACAACATAAGAATAACGACTCTTGGAAAGGGGAGATCGAGCATGATCACGTCTCTCATCCGGCAACACCTAGGACCCGGGCACACTCCTTAATCTCTCTACACAATGAAACTGGTATTTATAGGCCTCATCCCATATTAGATGCGACTGGGCCCATTTGTACGATTGGCCATGTGTATGGTTCAATCGTACGACTGGACCATACTTATGGTTCAGTCTTACAAATGGCCTAATCGCATCGCTCAATCGCACGACTGGTCCATTAGCATGGCTCAGTCGTACGACTGAGTCTCATTCGCATATGCTACTGCGAATGACCCAATTTCATGTGTTCACAACATATTAGGTGTATTACAATAAGCTTAGACTATTGGACAAGCGACGAACACATTATATATGACAATATATGCTGCAACAGCACCATTGAGCCCATGATTACTCTGATCCTTTCATTCCTCGTACTCACATGATAACAAAATCTTTTTACTAAACCCAATGAATTTAAATTTCTCCTCAAGTCAGGAATATATCTAACCTATTTGAGACTGAACTTCACACCACTATCAAGCTTGAATGACATAGATCCTGACCTTGAATCTAACATTAATTGTTATCACCTAACTTGACTTCACCAAGTTCTTCTAAGCTGTCTCTTAGAAAAATAATTTTTTAATGTCATTTCATAGGAACAACTAGAGTACATCGCGTATCAGCCTTTGGTAACCACCATCACATTAACAATATCATATCCATCATATGAATCATATTTTATATGATAACTTCCCTGACCTTTAGAACTATGAATCAACAAAGTGTTCATATATGGATGATAGTGATGTTAAAAATATAATATCTTCATCTTCTTCTTTATAATTCTGTCTCTGTGTTTTCAAGATCTAACACCAGCTTGTTAAATTCATCAACATAATCTTCAAGTGTCTTCTAAGAACACATATAGATGTATACAAATGTGTCTTCAAGTACAATATATTTGCTATTGAGTTTATCATGTACAGAGTCTCTAATTTTGCCCACACACCTACGACAAAGGTTTCCTTTGACACTTCTCTCAATATTCGATCTCCAAGGCTCAAGATTATTATGTTGTGAGCCTTCTCGAGTGTGTATTTATTCTCCTTGTCAGTCAGCCCTTTTGGTAAATTAGATTCACAAATAATTGCATCAACTAATTCTTGATGCATCATTAAAGCTCACATCTTCAACCTCCATAGACTAAAATCATTCATACCATCAAACTTCTCTAGATCAAACTCAATCAACGTATTTTGTGATACTTCATATACCACTCTCACCTTCTTCACAATCGTATTGAGCAACAAGGCTCCAATACCAATAGTTGACGAAATTACAAAATCAATATAGTATAACACAAGAAGAACACCCATGAAATTCAAGAGTCAAACGTATACGATTACCCTCAAAATCCAAAAAATGATTTAGGGTTATTACAAGAACAAGAATAACAAAAGAAATACAATTCTAGTGTTAATTGTAAATATGTTATTTGGGCCCATTGTATTAGTCTAGTTAAATTGTCCTAGGAGCTCTAGCTTAGGTCTTTCATCTCTATTTATAAAGGATTTCTTCTCTACTATATACAATTTTTGATATTAATATATGTTATTTAATATGATATCCTATCTAAGGTACTAGATATGATATCCTATTTTTGGTATGTCATTACCCGAATTGCTAGTTTCTACTCTAGATTTGAACTTATCCTATCTCCAGTTATTGTTCCTGAACTAAACCTTGTTGTTTTCTTGAAACCTCCTTTTCGAGAAACGTTTTTGTCCCACCACTATCACACTGCAACCTTAACGGTAAAAATGTTGAGATGTGAGGGTTAAGATTGTTCAAAGCCACAAAACACTACCAATAAATGTAAATATAATTAAGCATAAGTGTTAATGGAAAGTTACAACCAATAAGTCTCAAACAAAACCAAAACATAACATAAGTTTAACAATTCCAAGATTTAAAACATGTCTTTTATTTTCTAGGTCCAACCCTAGATGTGACCATACATCAAAATTAAACATCAACCTTGGATATTTCCTGAAACATGTTAAAAATAAAGTCAACAATTGAATATTGGTGAGTTTCCATGGGTTGTACATACATACATATAAAAGTTTAAATGTAGCAACTCATATCATCGGTTACGAATAATGCAAGGTTATAGATAACATAATGATACAATCAAACCTTGACAAAGATGGCCACAATAGGTTATAATGATTAGCTAAGTGTACTTGATTCTCATGATAACCAAGCATACGTCATCAGGAGTTGGCAATAACCTCGGCTTTAGCACCAAATAGGCTTGTCGAGCCCATAGATCTATGATGTTGCTAGGCTAGCAATAGTTAATGATTGTTTACACAAAATGTCTATCATATAAGACTCACAATATTACAAATAACCCTTACAAGATTAAAACGAATTGCTAGTGTATTTACAAGTATCAAGATGTTTATAAGTGTGAGTTTATAACGTTAAGGTGTTTCACCCCAAAAATTGTTAAATAAAATAAAAGGGGCATGAAAACTCAAATTTTGTACAAGTTGATCTTAAGAGTAATAATAAGAAATTAAGTGGTGCTCCAACGATTCTTTTTTACAGGATACCTATAAGTTTCAAGATTAAATTAAGGATATGATTAACGATCAAATATGAACTAGAGTTTCAAGTGGAATTGGGGATTTAATAAAAGATTAAATAGAACAATGGAATTTAAATTTACTTATATTTTGATTATATGAAAAATAAAATAACCCATTTATGTAATTAATTTTAAAGAACGATAAATAAATTATTTATAATGATTGATTATCAAGGTTTAAATTTAAAGTATGAAAGGAAAATATATAAATTTTGTTAACACAATTAAATAAATAATTGAATCATTGCGAGATAACGTCTTTATCCAGTAATAATTTATTAATTTAACTATTGTTAAGTCAATTATTTAACTTAAAATCCATTTTATAAGAGAAATAACTTAAAATAATTTTTATTATAATGTTTTTATAAGAAATATATAAGTTTTTAATCGATAGCTTTTAAAATAATTTTAGTTATTAAAAATTATTTTTATAATTTTATACTTTTTTTGGATTTAAAATAGTTGAAGAAAGTTATTTAAGAAAAAAGGTGAGGGTGCTCGGGGCCGAACTCGGGACCTCAAGTATGGGGGAACATGCTCTTAACATGTAGGTTGGGGCGCCTATGCATGTTAAGAGCCGATTCCAACATGTTAAAAGCATTAATTACACAGAACCCCAATTTCATATGAACCCTAGAATCAAATAGAACAAATTGGATATCAATTCGTACAAGATAATGAAATCTACATTGGGGCTTTTAATCCCCAAGTGAAGTCAGGTATTTGTGTGTTCTCATTACCTGATTGATGTTTAAATCGATGAAAACAAGATGAAGAATAAGTCGTAATTGTGGTGTATTAAGTTTAAGAAGGTAATGATGATTAAACTCAAATTCGTGGTAGCAAAAGCTTCCAATGGTGTTGATAAGCAAAATCCCTCAATCAATTTTGGTTTAAGATGCCAGAAAAGATAGTTCGACTGAGTTGCAGGTTCGCGATGAAAAGAGGATTGTTTGGGATGTTCAGAAGTGTTTTAGATGGAATTATGTTAGTTAGTAGTTTAGGATTTATTAAACCATTGATTAGGTTCCAATTAATTCGATTATTAGTGAGCTTTAATTGACAAACGGTTCGGAGATTATTGTCGATCATCGATCTCTAACAACACCATAACTATCTTAAATTAGAAATTAACACACGTCTAAGAGTCCAAAATAGTTTTGGAAAGGGATTTGCATCGATTAAGTTCAAATTTTCGAGGGTTACAGGAGGTTTGGGGGGTCGCCAAAAGATAGGGAGAATGGCAAGTTCTAAAAAAGTTAGGGAGCCAAAAGATTAAAAAAATTAGATGGAAATGACAAAACAGATTAAAACTCAAAGATGAAAATGACAATTTACTCATTAAACTTTCTATTCCAAGTTTCTAATTGACATAAAGGCCCCTTGACTTCTTACCTCCAAGTTTTAAATATGTTTCTTTATTCTAAAATTTATTAACTTTTATAAATTATTTGTATTATTATCATTTATGTTAAATTTCATAACAAATAATCAAAGATTGTATTTTATTATTATTATTATTATTATTATTATTATTATTATTATTATTATGTTCAATTTAATAGTTTAAACTATTAAATTTTAAATTAACGAAATAATATAAAACTGTCAAGTTGGCTGGATTGGTAGACATCCGAGCGTGTTCATGACGGAAGGATAAACAACAACAAACACCAAGAGACAATCAATAACACGAACTATAAAAAATTGATTTCATTGATAAACCCTAACGATTACAAGCTCATTACAACATAAGAATCAAGACTCTTGGCAAGGGGAGATCGAGCATGATCTCCCCTCTCATCCGGCAGCCCTGGGCTCCGGGCAGACTCCCTCTCCAATCCTTAATCTCTCTACACATTGAAACTGGTATATATAGGCCTCGGCCCATATTAGATGCGATTGGGCCCATTTGTGCGATTGGACCATGCGTATGGTTCAATCGTACGATTGGACCATGCGTATGGTTCAATCGTATGACTGGACCATGCGTATTGTTCAATCGTACGACTGTCCCAATCGTATCTCCTAGTCGCACGGTTGGTCCATTAGCATGGCTCAGTCGTACGACTAAGCCTCATTCGCATATGCTCCTGCGAATGACCCAGTTTCATGTGTTTACAACATATCAGGTGTATTACATTAAGCCTAAACTATTCGACAAGCGACGGACAGGCTATATATGACTATATATGCTCCAACAAAAACAAACAAACAAGCATAAATAACCCATTTAGTTTCATTAATGACCAAAAGGCTCCTTACAAGAACAAAATGAAGTTAACATTTAGTTACAACCACTACCATCATTCTCAGCATAACCCGAAAGGTTACAACCACTACCGTCATTCTCAGCAAAACCCGATCTACAAACCCAGAATCTTTTAAGGCCGACCATAAGTAGACACGCCGCCACACGCCACCAGCATTCCCCCCTTTTTTGTATCACACACCACTACCATTTTTTGTACCACACACCGCTACCACTATTTTTTATCACCACCTTTACCATCATTCATGTTTTTGTTAGGTTAACATGTTTTTGGATCTGGATAGTTCCTCTACAAGTGGCATCTCACCACATCCACCACTCATCCTTTGTGAAAGTCTGGTCAGACCTATACCTACTATCCCTCTATTGCTACAATTGGAAATTTTCTCTAGCCACCATTGTCACCCATTTTCTATCTAGAAGCATTTGAGGTACTGTTTATCATATGTATGTTGTACAAATCTGCCAATCTTGGTTTACAACCATTGTTGTTTTTTATTGTGACTGTTCTAGTTGATATTTTTATTCTCTTATGGTAGACTAGAAGAATAAAATTATTAATAAGAACCAGATTGTCTTTATTTCCTGTATACATGTGAAACTTGATTCTTGTAAATAGAATTCCTAGAGTCTCTTTGTTCAAAAAAGCCTTGCAAGTTTGATAGAGAGACTTATCAAGTACCTCTAAATCTTAATGAGAATGCCACATTGATGATAGTGGTATTCAAATGGCTCTCTGGAATACCATGGAACCACAAATTATCGATATAGCACATAATTTTCCTACTGTAAAAGGTATATGGGATCACTTGTTTTTATCTTCCTTTACCAAAAGAATCACTATCTCATGCATATCTGGTTGTCCAGGCCTACACAAGCGTAACACCAAAATTGATGTCATGAAGTTCATTTCCGGCCTATCACCAAAATATTCTAGTGCTCAACCTCTTCTATTAAGCAATTCTACTATTATTTCCTCAATGACATCCACATATCATCTTTTGTGAGAGATGTATTGTTTGGAAACCCCTTTACCGAGACCTCTACAATGTATACATCTACTAGTAGAGATATAGGTTGAGATTATGATATCACACTTTGTAAGGGTATTGAACGTTTTATTGGATCATCTATTACTATTACAAGGAGAATGGACACACCAAGTATAAATGTCTAAACTATTTTGATGGCTCTCAAACACCTCCATGTTCTAAAGCAAGAATGGCCACTTCTGACGATTTTCATACTTGAATTCTTGATGTTATGGATGTTGCTCCTACCAACACCTTTAGCCAAGAAGATCTTCATCACCTACAACAGCTACTTCTTCTCAACTAGCCACTTCTGGTGCATGATCAAATTAAGCCAATTCACACACATTCTCCAATCATGACTTATCCTTGGTGGTTGATTATAGAGCTATGCATCACATCATTTGGAATCATGGTATACTGTCTAACCTATGACATGTCTCTAACCCACTAGTTTGACTTGCTGAAGGATCCTCGAACCTAGTATGTTGTATTGAATCCATTAGTAATTGAAAATACCTGATACTCTTCTATGTTATGCTTATTCCTAAATTTCCTTATAACCTTTTATTAGTAACTCAACTTACTAAGAAAAATAATTAATTTGTAACTTTTTATCCTAATCATTGTGTATTTTAGAAACTAGGAATGAGCTAATTGATGGCACCGGTGTTGGATCAAGAGGCCTCTACCGTTTGTCCTTATCATCATGACCTATAATAAACATATGTGATTCCAATATTAGGGAGGCTTATAGCCAACTACTAGTTCATCCCTCTATAGTGGTCTTGAAGAAAATGAGAACGGAGTTATCTATTTCTTATTTTCATTGTGAGTCGTGTTAGCTTAGTAAACATACTAGGCTCTGGTATCCTCCTAAATTGTCTACTAGAATCTATATTTTTTAACTGTTGCACTCTAATATTCAGGGTCCTTTACCTGTCAAAACCCTTAAAGTTTTTGAGTATTTTGTAACCTTTATTAATGACTATTTACATATTCGGTTTATCTATTGAAATCTCAAAGTGAAATTAACTCAATCTTTCATGAATTCAATTCATATGTCTAAAATCAGTGTAAAACATCATTAAAAAATCTTCGTACTAATAATGTGAAAGAATTCATATCCATATATTTCTCTACATATCTTAAAACATATGGTAAATCAATGAGACTACATGTGTGGATACATTCGAATAGAATGTTGTTGTCAAACACAAGATTCATCATTTGTTGAATATTATTCATACACATGATTGATTCTCATGTTCTTTATCGATTTTAGGGTGATGCTATTCTCACTACCGCTTACTTGATTAATCTAATTTTCCTCATCTGTTCTAAATGGTAAAACACCATTCTCTGTACTATTCCTTCTTGGCATTACCTTTCACCTCACACCCAGAATCATTGGATGTGTGGCATATGTTCATGATCATTGTCTATGAACTATTAAACTTGACTTGTGAGCTATTTGTTGTGTCTTTATTGGTTACTTTTGTGTTCAAAAAGAATATTGATGGTACAACCCCTCCCTTCATCGATATTTTACAAGTGCTGATGTTACCTTTCACGAGACTTATCCTTACTATAATACTTGAGCCTACCATCATTCCTACTATTTCTATTTCTTCTGCTCCACTTACTTATCTGATCTTAAATGTTACAAATCCATCCCTACTACAACTGGCCTGCCAGTTGAGCCTCCATCATTGATTTTCACCTATGTTAGGTGTCATGGGGATAAGACAGCATAGATTTATGATTAACAACCAAACTAAGATCTTGGTACGCTCTTTGTTAAACCCTTACTAGATAGTGCCTATAATACACCTTTGCTAGTTCCTACCCTTTCTTATGACTCACTTGATGCTCAGTATCCTAAAGGATCCTAGACACCACACCTATTAAACCATCCAAAATTATGTTGCCTATGCTCACCTCTACCTGAGTGTGAGGCCTATATTATTGCCATTTATTCATACCCTGTTCCTAAGGATGTAATGACAAATCTATCACACCTAGGATGGAGAAAGGCCATGAAAAAGGATACTAGGGCTCTTCAAGCAAATCACACATAGGATCCTGAGAAGCTTCCCCCTAGGAAGCATATTTTTGTTGTCATGAGGTTTTCATGGTAAAACTCACACCGGATGGCTCCTTGCATTGCCTAAAAGCTTGTTCAGTTGCTAATGCTTATACTCAATCATATGGTATCGATTATGATAAGACTTTCTCCCTAGTTGCCAAAATCTCATTCATGTGAATTTGTATTTCTCTTTTCATCATTAATCATTGGCCACTCCATCAACTTGATATCAAAAATCCTTTTCTTAATGTTGTTTTTAGGAGGACGTTATATGGAGCAACCACCTGGTTTTATTCTCAAGGAGAATGCCTTAAAAGTATATAGACTACGTTGTTCATTATATGGCCTAAAGCAGTCTCCTAGAGCGCAGTTTGGTTGAATTTCTAGTGGTATAATAGAATTTGGGATTGTTTGTATTGCATATGATCATTCTATATTCCTTAGTGATCGTCAGGGTCAAAAGATTATTGCAGTTGTTTATGTGGATGTCATAATAATTACAGGAGATGATGACGTCACAATTACCATTCTCAAGTGTGTCTTCAGTCTTAGTTTCAGATTTGCGATGTAGGTCGACTTTGATACTTCCTTGGCATCAAGGAATCTTGTTCATCACAAGGAATACTTCTCTCTTAATAGAAGTGTGCTTCATATGTTGACTGCAGTGGATTGTTAGGCTGCAAATTGGTATGTAGTCCAATGCTTCTTATCAGGAAGCTTCTTCTAGATAGCGAAAGCCTAATGAAGGATCCTAAAGATACAGGTGTTTAGTTGGAATGCTTAAGTATATGATAGTTATTCATCTAGATATTGTTGGATCAAGAAGAAGGCTGGTGCAACCAAAACCAATTCACTTAGACAATTTTGGTACTACATGCAAGGGCTTCCGAAGCTTAGCATGGAACTTCCGAAGGTTGTAGAGTTCTTCCGAAGACAAAGTAAAAGATAAACTTCCGAAGACAGAACTCTACTTCCGAAGCCAAGAACATGCTTCCAAAGATCAAGTCTTAGAAGAACCTGAAGACTACATTCGAAGTATGATGAAAACGAAGAAGTCTCCAAGCCTTGGAAGAAGCAGCCTCTTCTGAAGTATAAGTGGCTTCGGAAGTACTTACTCTTCCGAAGCCATTTAACCTTCGGAA
>BJCM01008431.1:4867-15206 GCA_018326385.1 Flaveria bidentis
CCCCCCCCCCCCCCTCCCAAAAAAATATTCCAGCCAGAAGGTATATAGATTATGGAATGTGTAAATTTTTGTTTTTTTTTGTGATTTGAAGAGATGGGTTTGTTGTAAAGATTATTTATTTGTTAAAATGGAAAATTTGTAGAGAGTTGATCTGTTTTTGATCAGTTTTGGCTTAAATTTGGTGTTTTTGTGTGTTCTTTAAAAAAAATTCAATGGTGTTGATGTAAATACCAAAGGATATGCTAATTGAAGATTAATTTGTCTTGATTGGATTAAAATATTTGGTGTTTAAGGCTGGTGGGATTAATGTATTGTAAGTTTAAAAGGGATGTTTTGTGGTTTGTTTTGTCTTTTGGATGTACTTGTGTGGTGGCTAAGGGAATATGTCACGTGATTGTCCACGTGACAAGTTAGGTGTTATTGACTAGAATAGTATTCATGAAGTTGGTTAGCTTGTATCATTGTTTTGCTTTCGTGTACGCTAAAATGTCTAATAATCTCATATGTCTAATCTTCTCAATTCTCAAACTGTTGAGTTGGAGGAGAATGACTATGGACTTTGATGGTTTTTTAGTAGAATAATGGAGGAAATTGAAGGGTTTTAAGCTGAAAGTTTGTCTATACAGATGATTGTCAAGTAAGAGGAAGGATATGGGAGCAAATAAGACATGGGTAGCGTTTGTAGAGGTTTTAGGACACGTCAAAGTTTTTCTAACAAAATCTGACATGGAGGCTGATCATATTGCAAGTGTTGTTGGTTATATGGTCTTCTCTAATGATGTGTTCAGCTGTTCTTAGATTAATTTTTTCGTTTTTCTAACATTTTAGTAAATTTTGAAGTTTCAAAACATATACATGCTATTCATAAAATTATACATGTCAAATTAATTGTCTCTTGTGTTTGAGGAGAGGATCGTGGTTCAATACTTGTCATGTGTTATATTACAAATTGGTGTATCTTGGGAGTAAAAATAGATGTGTGTGAGTTGTCGTATTATAAAAAAATATAATTATCACTATTATCTTTCATCACATGCCAGACATGTCATAATAGGCTAATAGAAAATATGTTCAATACAAAACTATATTTGAATAGAGAAATACGAAAAAACACACAATCAATTGTACATAATGCTTGTAAGATAAAATAAAGAGATAGTTAGGCGATTATTCTAATCAACCTATATAAACATCTATCCAACTAGAACCATATAATTTTCAACCAATATAATTATAAACCATCATATGACAACAACTATCTAAGACTTTTGAACAAGTTTCTTGTGCTTCATGTCTCATACCGAAACATGTTTCAAAATTGACTTTTATTAACTTACTTTACAATCTAATAGTACCAAATATAATTAAAATATTGAAAATGACATTGAAAATTCAAAAAGTGACGAAAGCATGACAACAGAAAAGGCAATCTACATTGTTTTTATTAAATTATATTGGTACTTTTAATTGGTTTTAAGTTTAATAATTAACATGAGGTTTATTACTCTTCGATTGTCGTGATGACGTTAAATAGATTGGACTCTCACCTCCCAAAGAACTTGGTATGTAATATAAAGACGTGTAACGTGTTTAATAAGAATAAATTTAAGTATACAGTTGTGAGAATTATATATCAACAGATATAATAAAAGTTCTTTTATGATCCGTGTAGTTATAGGTTAATTTCCTGAGGTGCAATTGATTTTTTATGATCAATTTGAGTATTTTGTTTTATTCAAATTTAATTAACTTTCTACTTAAATAAGTCAAGGAAGTTTAAAAAAACAAATTGTTCAAGCACATCAAAGTACATGTCATGTCTCGAAAATATTTAATATTTTGTTGTTTCTACTTTTTAAAATTTTATAGTTAATTTACTCATGATTTATTTTCCTGTTATAAATTTTTAAGATAATTTTATCATAAATTCTGAATATGACGTTGTAACATGTTTGTTTTTATCATCATTCCGGTTATGGATGAGGATGGATGGGTAATAATATAATGACTCACTTGTCTCTAATCATGATCACTTTAAGTCTGATTTCTCAAATATTGAAGGTTTTAAAATATGCATAAAGATGAGGTAGAAGTTAACATAATAACATATTATTTGCTCATATTTGTGCTTCTATTCAGGTTGGAAACTCCATGGGCCTTTGTTTGGGCTCCATCAGAAAATGTGGTTGTGACTTGTTTGGGCAAACACAGGTTTTAAGAAAAAATGGTTCGATTTGTCAATGAAAAATCAGAACCGCAGAGTTCAAAACGATTCGGATTGAACCAGTTTTGAGTAGCGGTGGCATTTTTTGACCGGTTCGGTTGGTTTCAAACAACTTTTAATGAAGAGATACAGGTCCCTAAACTATAGTTTCTATCAACTCCAACATGGTTTCTAGTATATCAGTTCCAGTTTCAATTTAAAAACCGGTTTTTTTATGCGCCACTAGTGTAGAATAAGGTTAAGTAATGTCCCAAGTGTCTTTCAACCCATTCATCTGTTATTGGTTATTTTACATATAATACTAGTTACCATTTTTTTTATTCATAATAGCATTGTACGTATACTTGTTAGTGTTATACATATGCTTTGTTTCTTAGTTTTCTATTTCCTTTATTTATTTATATTTTTTATGGATAATAGCACTGTACATATACTTTGGTGTTGTACATATGTTTTGTTTCTTAGTATTTTTTTTCATTTATTTATTTACATGCTTCTATTTCTATCTTTCAAATAAATCATATAGCATAATGCATTGTTGTTAATCAAATCATATATATATATATACATCCCTTATCGACCTTAAAGTTTTGTTTTTCATTAATAAACATACGTTATAAGTGGCTTTAACGTCCTCTTTAACATAGATTGGAATCACTTGGGACGTGGGGAATGGGATCATATGGCAATGCAGATGGTATGATGCTTAAAGGAAGAAAAAGAATCAAATTTAAGCACTCTGGCACTAATGTTAAATGTTACAAGTTTCAATACTTCATGATCTGACCCCGGTTACAAAACGCTGGATGCCAGCAAAATCTGGTATGATCTTGAGATCGTAGAAGCTGTTCTTATGAACGGATTCCATATGATGTACGAGAAACCTGCATTGATCTTCACCATTTGTCTGCAGCCAAGAAACACGTATAAGATGGTAAAATTGGTGTTAAAAGCATCAGATAGGACAATCTTGATTGCTGATCTAGAGATGGCAATATGAGCAGGGCAGGTAATGGGTCAAATTGGGCCTTTTGCGGGTCAAAACAAGTCAAGTTAAATTGGATTATAATATTACTCCAATAAGTAATTAAATCTTCAAAAATACGATTTTTGAGGTTGTATGCTCTAAAAAGGTGAAAACTTTCTGAACATTTGACCCGTTCCACTTTCAGCAAAAATAAATTAGTGACTATAGCATTACCTCAAAGGCGAAAAATCCACCAGGTTTTAGCATAGAAGCAGCACCGTTGCAAAGATGCAGGAGGTCAGACATGCCATCTTCACCACCATCTAGTGCCAGTATCGGTTCATGTCTACCGACTTCGGCTTGGAGCCCATTAATGTGTCCACTTGGTATGTAGGGTGGGTTGCTTACAAGGCCTGCAACTTGGCCTTCAAACTCGGTCAACGGATCAAACCATGATCCTTGCTTTACAGAGATTTTATCCTGATATTGAATAATGAGTCTTTTCATTAATTTGCATTTGACCAAAGTACAACAATCAATGAAAAGCAGTGAACTAAATTCCTACAGCATTACAAATCTAACTGTTGTGAAAAAAATTATGCTAAAATCATAATCCATGAATCACTTAAATTCTGGTATAATTAATAACAAACAAATATACATATTAGTAAAATCTCACTCAGCCAGTAGGGTCCGCAAAGGGTAAGATGAAGGTAAAGTCTTACCTCTATCCCATGTGATAAAAAACCAGCTCCCAGCAAGACCCTTGCCTCAAAAAAAGCTCTCTTCATTTTTTTGTTTTTTTGTTTTTAAATAACAAAACATACCAGAGCGAAACAATTATCATAACATAATTTATTAATTATAGAAGATAAGAGAACATGAAGGCATAGAAGTCTGTAAAACTAAGTAGGTAAGACTACAAGCACAGGACTAACAACACACCTCATGTTAAAGCAAATCTAGGACTAAAGTATGACAGATTAAAGGCACCCCTAAGACTAAAGACTTCTACTATAACTGGTATAATCTTAAAAATGGAATCCAAACGAATACTATATGGCAAAGAACCAAATTATCAAAACCAACTTGGTTCTAAAAAACATGCCCCTAAGGCGTGTGGCAAATGAAGCCGGCAACCAAAGCACCTAAGACGCACAACTGCACAAGCCAGTCAAAACTAGGCCCCTGCTTCGGAAATTTAAAAGTAACAACCATTGGAAGCTGATATCTAAAAACAACCAAAAATGTGAAGTTTAAGTTGTAAATAAGTATTATTTAGTTGTATACAGAAAAACGTCTACACGCGTGAAGCTCCTACCTTGTGCCCCAGAACCCAAACACCTCAGAATCACACTTTTAACACCAAGAAAACCAATACATCTACTTTCTACTTAAAACAAACATAAGTTAACACATCAGAGCATCAAAAGCACCCAAATTACCTGCAAATTATACCTTTTCACATTAAAAGAAGCAACTTGAACAGCAACAGAGCTAACATCAACAGCAACAACTCTCCCAAACTCCCCCAAAATCCTCCCAATCCCAATAGCAATTGCACCACTTCCAGTCCCCAAATCAACCCACAACCCCTCCTTCAAATCCCCATTCTCCTTCACCACACCATCAACCAAATCCACCATCATCTCAGTCTCAGGCCTAGGGATCAACACCCCTTCTTCAACACTCAACACCAAATCCCTCCAATGCTCACACCCAACCACATACTGAAAGGGTCTCCTCAATTCAATCCTCTGCTTCCACAACACATAAAGATCCCCCAACTCAGCCCTAAGTTTCAAAACAGTATCAATTTCACAATTGCTTCGAGTTAGCAACGATTTGGGGGTTTCTACAGCGTCTTCGATCAGCCAATTAAGTTCTCTGTGAAGGGTTTCCGAATCTGGGCCGTTGTCGGAATCTTTGAAGGATGAACCGACTGATGAGGCTAGGGTTTTGCCCCAATTTTGGAACTTTTGGAGGTCGGTGAGGGTTGTGGTGAAGATTGGTGGTTGGAGGAACAATGGGGTTTTAGGGTTTGGTGAAGTGGGTGTGTGGGAGAATGAAGAAGATGATGAAATGGGTTTTCTGCAGGTGATGGATCGACGAAGTGTTGTTGATGATAGTGAGGTTGAGAGAGATGAAGCTCGTGACAATGTTGAAAGATTCATCTCATCTGGTTAATCTTTGTCACTATGAACAAGAAGTATGTGTTTATTGTTTTGGTTGTGTGTCATGAAAACACAAATACAAACGATTCTTTAAATGTTCAAATATACGATAACATTTTGATATTTTGTTCACTCCTAACAACGTACGATTATTCTAGAAACACAAGAAACATATCTACATAAATAACATAAATATAGAGAAACTAATGTGAATGTTTTTATATGATTTGAGAGTAAATTATAATTTGTGTTTTTATAAGAGATTAAATTGTGAAATATGTCATTTGTTTAAAATTATTGTACTCTTTATCTTTTAGTATAGAGATTTTTATGAATTTTATGGTTTTCGTTTGTGTTAACTTTTCTAGTTATGTGTAATACTGCCGTACGCATAATGGTTTTGGTTATTTTATCCCTAAAAACAATTATTGTCATTATTATTTATGGGGTTTTAAGAAACATAAAATCAATAACTGTTTATGGTTATGTGAGTGGTGTAATGTTATCAAAAATTGTTTATGGTTATGTGAGTGGTGTAATGTTCTCATCTTAGAAAAGGTAAGAACATCATTGTTCATGACATTCGACATGTATTGGCCCATTTCTGCTTGAATTATGTTGGTTTGAATTTGACTAGCCTTTTATAATGATTGGTGAAAAAGTTGTCCTTGTGTTGCATGTTATAAGTCTTATAACCATAGAAACAACACATTAATCCAATGTTATCAAACTTTCAAAACGCTAAAGGGCCTTCCGTACCACTTCGTTGTCGTAGTCTTTATAACAATTGAGTGGGGTATGCGTCGAGTTTAATTCCCTTTAAATAAAATTAGAAGTGGATTGTCTCCACATGGCAACATTTACAAAAGGTTAAGTCTTCCAGTGACGGACCTAAGATTTTTTTTCTATGGGTATCAGAAGTTTTTGTGTTCATATGGCTATTATTTGATTTTGTATTTTTTGACTTGGATCAAGTGAGATAGAGAAAATAGTGACACCAAGCCATTATACTTGATAAAGATACATCATAGAATATAACAATACATCATTAGAAGATACATAATACACTCAAATTTGTTCTCTATGGATTTTTAACTTTAAAAAACGATATATGACACCATATCCATTATACGTGATGAAGATATAAGAACATACATTAAAGCTAACAAAATATTAAATTATAACTTGGTTATGTTGTTATTTATTTTCTTATAGTTAGAAACGTAGATTATATAATAATAAATAATTAATTAATTAAAATGGGGCAAACTTCTTCCAGAAAATTTTCATGATTGCAAATAAAACATTTTTATTCCCGCATGAATATGTTTTGAATTTTAATCATTTATCTTTTTTTTTAATTTTAATTAAGGTTGGTGTCAAAGATTGTTGGGTGTCATTTAAAATTTAATTATATAAATTAAAGAAATATTTTTTCTTAGGTGTCGGTGATCCCCACCCTCAAAGATGGGTCCCCCATGAAGTCTTCCTTCCCTCTTAGTACTCACATAGCCGTATTACATAGAGAGAGGAGAGATGCTATGAATAGAGTTTAAAGTTATTTCATCTATTAACTCTAATAACAAGGTATTTTCAAATAACACGTGACAGAACTATAGTTATTTTTATTAAAAAAAAATTTTTTTAAATAATTGACTTAATTACTAATAATATTTTTTAATAATTTTTTGATTTAATAAATTAAGAAAAAAATTTATTTATTAATGCTATTTCTAAATTAATATTTTTTTTATAAAATAATAAATTTTCTAAAGCATAAAACTTTTTTAAAAATATGAAATTTTAAAATTGGTATTTTTAAAAAGTCATTTTTATTAAAAAAATAATATCAAATTTGAGAGTTATAATAAGGAATTTTTTAAAAATGATATTTTTATACGGATTGTTTTAAAACAAAATATTTTTTTAAAGTTTACAAATAAAATTTTAAAAAGTTGATATGACTGCTTCATTATATATTAAAATATCATTTATCATTAATAATTTTATTATATTAATATTTTGTTTTTTCAACACGGGTTTACTAAAACTAGTTAAAATATGAATATGCAGTGAAAGTATTTATATCATATGAAATTGTATTTAAGTGGTTGTGAGTGGATAACTGAGAAAATATTACTATAAATCAGTAAATTTAAGGATTCATTGTTCAACTCTTGTAAATTTTTTAATATTTTTTAAAATGGTTGCGAGTGAATAAGAGAGAAAATATAATGATAAATGTGTAAAAATATATTATTTAATTGAAAGTAGAGAAAAAAATAGTGATTATTAGTGTATTTATAAGTATAAAAATAAAGAATGAAATGTGAGTGCTCGAATAATGACTAGATGGTAAACTTAATTAGTTAATTTGTGCCATGTCACCATAATGACAATATTATTATAAGAAAGGTTCAAATACAAATTTTCTAAAACTAAAAAGTATAAGAAGGATTAAGATGTTGGAACGTGTTATTTTGATCAAAATTATGTTAGGGGCAAAATTGGTAATATTCCCTCTTCTCAAGTTCCATATGTTTTTAAACATTCATAACTTTTACATACGACATTATTTTAAAAAAATACATCATAAAAAAGAGTATTTTTAAATCTTTAAAACACATATAGTGTTGATATTAAAAAAAATGTTTTTTAATTCATTATGTAATTTTATCTGGTTGTTATGTAATCTTTTGAATTGATAATTATTACACAATTATCTGATGAATAATACACAATGAACTTGAAACATAAAAAGTTTACATTTTCTCATTATTGTGTTATTCGAAAATTATCATTTTAAAAAAGCACAATGCATGACACAATTGTCAACATTAAACATAATATGTAACACAATGACTAGCACTAGAGTTGATCATTAACAATAAACACAATGAGCTGCTTGATGATGATTAAACAATGACATGATCAAAATTTATACAATGAACTACAAAACGTAAAAAGGTTTTTACATTTTCAGGATTGTGTTGTTTGAAAATCATCATTTTAAAAAGCAAAATGCCTAACACAATAGTTAACACTAGACATAATGAATAACACAATGACCAACACTATACTTGATAATTAATAGTAGACACAATTAGCTGTTTGATAATGATTACACAATTATCTGATCAAGATTACAGATATACTAGAAAAAATGATTATTTCCACACCGGAATGAAAAGTGATACGTGAGGACAGACTTACATACGTCATAGAAAATGCAATTCTTGTATGAAATAACGTATATTAATGATGATTTGAGAGTAAAACAAGATATATGATTGAATAAAGATACATGAACTCCTACAGAATCACACGACCATAAATATAAAATTTCTCTGAATGTGACTATAGAGTTACAATAATATGAAGAAATATTGTTTTTCATAGTTCTCTTCATCTATTTGTTATATTAAGGTAGTTTAGATAAGTAATAAATTATTATTTTGAAAGAAGAATATAGTCATTTTAATAAACTAATAAATTATATATTATAACACATTTACAAATATCTGTAGATTTTTTTACATTTTTATTTAATCTCAGCTTTTATCTTATATATTGTAGTGGACAAATAAAAAACACATTAAGGTGTTAGTGTTTTAAGTAATTGATCATGGGTTCAACTCCCGATTTCTCTATAAACTCGCCTTTTAGATAGAATTTTTGTCCAAACTCCACGCGTCCGTTTGGATGGCCTCTATCCCATCTTAAGCCAAATTGTTTTGTTATATTTTTATGTTTTTATTTTTTATTTTAATTCTTTCAATATACTTTACGTATTTGTTAATTACTATTGGTTTTTCTTCTTATTTTTATTTTGTAGTTCTTTCATTTTTTATTTGCTTTTAATCCTTTGTAAGTTTCAAATGTTAATAGTGAAAATGCCTACACGTTGTACTAGTATGGTTGTTATACGATTTTTTGGGAATTTGATTTTAGTTAGGGGTTGTTTAATAATTTCTGAATGATCAAGTGTTGAACCAATAAGATGTATGAACCATTAAGTGTTGAACCATTAAGAGGTCAGAACCATTAAGAGCTAGTTTATTGTTTAACTATTCAAAGAGAAATGTCCAACCAGTTCTATTAAAAGGTATTAACCATTCAGTGTTAGACCGCTTAATCATTCAACATTAGTATAATGTTTAACAATTAAGAGGAAAATGTCTTAACCATTCTGACATTTGCTTGCAAAACAAATAGTTTAAACCATTAAATGCTAAATCATTTAGACATCTAAACCATTAAGAGGCTGAAACAAACAGCCCCTTAGTATTGGCTTAGTGCGTTATGACGTAAATTAAAATATAATTATTGAAAAAATTGAACAACAAAAAATAATTACGTATATTACAAAAGTTTGTAATACAACTATATTATCCTAACAAGATTAGTGAAAGTATGAATGTTATTTGTGGTCGGAAATAAATTATTACCTAGATTTTAGGAGGGGGTTTTATTTTATGAATGTAGGTTAGAATTTTATAATCATCGGAGACAGCTTTTAGTGATGATTTGCATAAACCGGATCACCATCACTTACCAAAGAAAATCCAAACGAACCCCTGCTCAGGCTATTCAGTCTGTGGAGGCCCCCATATACTCACCCATACAGGAAGAAGTGGACATTGGAGCTCCCACTTTTCCAGAGGAGCAGACCACTCCCATCTCTACAAGAATCAGTGCTGAGGTTCCTCATGCTCAGCCTGATGAGCTCATTAGCCCTACTGCCTTAAGCCATCACTCTAAGTCTCAACACTCAAGTGATCAACCTTCAGGGGACAGTTACCATCCCCAGCCTATAGATCTCAACCAACCAATTCCCAACCTTGACTTCTATACTGATGAAGATATAGGTTTTAGTGAGTATAATGAATCTCTCTTCTTTCCACATACTCAAAGAGAGATGAGTACTCCTGAGTCTCCTACATCTATCCCACATCAGTCACCTACAACTGAGGT
>BJCM01008463.1:0-10617 GCA_018326385.1 Flaveria bidentis
GTTGGGGAACATTTTTGTGTTTTTATTTTTTTTTATTTTTATGTTATTTTTTGATTTATAATTTTTTTTAAATATGTTTTTGTTAATTACAATTTTGCCATTGAGAACTAGTAGTTGAGATTGGTTTCTAGAGTTCTCACAAAAAAAACTAGTTCTCATTTGATCCCTCCTATATATATATATATATATATATATATATATATATATATATATATATATATATATATATATATGTGTGTGTGTGTGTGTGTGTGTGTGTGCGCGCGTGTGTGAACGGCCAACAAATAATTTTTAAGCCCGGTCACCCGGGTAAACCCATTGGCGAAAGGTCACCCACGCCCGCGAACACAGACAACGTTGGTGACACGGCTCGCCCACCATTCCAAGGGAAACCCACTACCTAAAGGCCCATTGTGATAAAACTTTTGGCCCACTAGGAGTATATTGCACCTAGTGAGACTCTAACCCATGACCTCTACTTTGGAAAGTTATAGAGTGTCTACTCCTAAACCAGTTGATCTAGGACTCATTGGCCTTAGTTATATTTTTACATGTTTTATACTTTGTTCTTATTGGTATTATTTTGCATAGTTTTACGCTCCCACAACATGAGAAGTTTAATTATAGTTTACATAAATAATCATTAAATACTCACTAAATTTTAAATATGTTTCGGTATTAAAAGCTGTTGACGTTCATCAAAAAATTCAAATTTAAACTTGATTGGTTTTTGACATTTAAATGGTCACTGAAAATGACATCCCATGAGGATGCTGTAGAAATTGGATTCAAAGAATTTAGTGTACAAAGTAGTGATAAATCAAAATATCATCTCCAGACCTTTTAGGGTGAAATAAAAGACACATCCACTCTCAACACCTGTCGGAAAAGAAACATCCCAAACCTAGATGACTTTTTATGCATCAAATCCAATCTTTTTAAAAGGATATCAAGAGGTGAATTGGTTACATTAGTGATTTATTGGTGGATTTGTTCCCAGCATTCAAACCGGTTTAAAAAAAACTGTTTGACGTCATATATAAAAATATGAATATTATTGTTTATATACGTCCAATCTAGAAGCAAAATATGAAAATTACATATGGTAGATTTACAATTTTAGCACAACATAAACATTTGAATAATTAAAATATGTATTATAATTATTAAATTACTAAAGAAAACAAAATTAATTAGTTTTGATAGGATTTTTTTTAAAATAAAAATCTAGTCCGACCATTGGTCTGGTTCAACTTGTTCACCACTCTGACCGGTAATTGGACGTTTAAACTAGAAAACGTCCAAATACACATAATGGGATTAGTTCTATATCCGACCAGTTTAACCAACCAATCCGGTTTGATCCAGTTTTAAAAACACTGATCAAATCATCTAAAATGTCAACATATTTTATTGTAAATTGATATTCATACTTGTTTATAATTCAAACACTAATTTTATTTAGAACTAGGATCGAACCCCTGCGCGTTGCCATGGGGTCTTCTTGCAACGCTATGGAAACCATATTAGCCCAAAATAGTAAAATAATCATTAATATATTTGAAGTGTCGAAATGTCATAACATTTTTAAACATAAGAATACATCGAATTCATATAACTCAATGATTATACAAAAAGATAGTTTGGTTAGATATATACATAGATTACATAATATATAGACCAACAATTGTAACAAAAACATATCTACCAATTTTCATAAAGTAAAATAATAGTTTATTTAACTTTATAATTTGAGGTTAGATATATACATAGATTACATGATATTTAACAATATTTTCTTAAGTACCCAATTATTACACCATAAAATATTATTATTGACTTTAAGCTGTCAAGGAATGCTATTGTACGTGATAACTTTTCTTGTTTTTTTCAATTTATATGTAATTGTTGAGAAAAGAAAATAAAATGCTTGGAAGACTCGAACCACGGAACACTCTTGTTGTAGTGAAGAAACCAATTGTGAATTTATATGTAATTGTTGATAAAAGAAATAAAAAGACTCCTGAAAGAATCGAACCACACACCACTCGTGTAGGAGCTTAATGAAGAAACCAATTAAACTAGTTGCCTTTTGTGTTAAATTACAAAAATATAATGTGTAACAATACAAAATTGCATTTAAAAAAACTTAATGGGTAGCACAATAGCTACCGGCATATCATTTTAATATGTATATGATTTTATTCACAAATTAATTGTCATGAGAGGTTTCAAGTTGACGATTATATATGTGAGTGTGTGCGCGCTAATACTTAACACGTATATATATTTAGATTAGTAAAAGTGGTTTACAAGTTAAAAATATGTTTTAAACAAGTTATAACATTACACAATGGTTGGGAGGTTGTAATAAAAGAGTTAATCATCCGAGGCTTATAAATTTTGTTGTTTAATATTTTATAGTTTTAGACAAGTGATGTGTTTAATCAAACGAGTTACATAAATTAACTTGATCACAACTTGTTTGATTAAACATGGTTGAACATGATATTTTATAAAATTTATTGGTTAATATTTAATAGTTTTAGACAAGTGACGTGTTTAATCAAACGAGTTAAATAGATTAACTTGATAACAATTTGTTTGATTAAACATGGCTGAACATGATATATTTATATATCTAGTTTGATATGATAAATTTGAACTTAATTATTATTATTATTATTATGAACGACAAATGTATGATTCTGTTTCAAAGAAAATCTGTTATTTTAATCAGGTTCTATCTGTTTTCCAACCAAGAAAGCATCCCTAACCCTCTCTAGAGGAAGCCTATTGCTAGAAAAACCATATGGTTCAACTCTAAGTATTTTTTTCTCAACTTCACTCATAACATTCTCATATTTATAGGTGATATGTGATTTAAATTAATCAATTAGACTAAGGATTATTAGTAAATTAAAACCTAATAATTATCATTTTCTGAGTTTTTGTACAATTCACATGCCAAATTAAAAATCCTTTTTCAGCGTATTGTTAAAAAGGTTTACAACGAGATAGCTTAAATTTGGTGAAATATATGTTAACTTAATATTGAAGTTAATCACTTTCTGTGTTAAAAGATTACTTTTGCTAATCATGTGACACAACTCCAATAAACAATGTGACAATGATGGTGTTGTTCATCGTATAATCATGGAAAAATTCAACCTCAATGGGGCAGGTGGGGACTGATCTTGATGACAAATATTGTCAAAATTAATTAGTCATGATTGATATATATGAGGTGGGCTCTATATAGTGTCAAAATTGAAGGGACCATGTGCAGAAGAAGAACAAAAAACAAATTAAAAATAAAGATTAAAACAAAGAATAAGTCAAAAAATGAGTGTTCTAACTTTTAAGATGTAGTATATGAAATTAAAAAATGAGTGTTCTAACTTTTAAGATGTAGTATATGAAATTAAAAATAATTAAGGCATGCATCATGACCGGCCATTGTTCTTAGCTAACTTAATACGATAAATTTTCTTTTAGATATTTTAAATTGTAATACGTATTAATAGCCGATAAAAATTCATACCGATAATTTAATTAGTGTTACTTAAGTTTAACTTTTACTTTTGATGTAAAGTCAATCCTACTCATATAATTATCATAAATCACTCATTTTTACTTACAAAGAATGTATGTGTTCTCACATTGCACATAACCATCCATGAGAGGAAACCAAATCGAAGTGATGTGAAAACTTATGATAAAAATGTAAATAGATTATAATTAGCCGAAAAGTAAAGTTAAAAAGGGGCAACTAGTTAAGTGTTAATATAAATCATTACGAGCAAATTAGTCATAAATTAAATTATTAAAATCCAATCTATCATAAAATAAACAATATTTGCTTAAGATAATACCAAAATACCCACGGTTTAGCCCCTAATATCACCAAATCCATCCACACAAATATGTCATAATAATGGGAAAAACGTGGGTATTTTGGATAACTTTCTTAGTACTATACAAGAACATCAAGAGAAAAAGATAAAGATTGAAAACAAAAAAACTAACAGATTAACAAAAAGATCCAAACTTTTTAGTTGTGTAAAGGATCTGGGCAACTGGGAACTGTTCTTTTGTTTTCTTGAAAGCTTTTGTCTTTTGGATAAAATCTGCCATTAAAGAACCTTCTGTAAGGCTCCGATCGTTTGATATCGTCTGAATCTTTTGCAAACAGTGGTTGCAACGGAGGCGGTGACGGTGGGTGTGGCGGTGATGGTGGTGGTGTTCTTATTGCAGTAGCTTTATAATAATCACTGCTCAAAGGCCAAACTTGAATAATGAAGAAGATGATCAGCAAAACTGCTGTTGAAGATTGCACCACCGGTGTCTTCTTTGTGCTGGAAAATGACATAAAGTAATTGAGCCAATGATATTATTGTAGTACCGTCGATCTCCGGTGAATATCGATGGTTTGTGATGGATGATGTTTTTCTTTTGTCTTTTGAAGCATTTATCTCTTTTTTTAGTTTTGTGTTTTCATTCTCTCTCTCTCTCTAATACTTATATGTAGAGTGATGTGTTTCTCTTTATCTCATTGTTTTTAGAACCGGATCGGACGTCGAATCGAACGTCTTACTGGTTTTGTGGTCGGACCGGTTGGACCGAATTTAACTATATTTTAATTATATTTATATATGTAATTAAATATAAGTAATTTATATATGATTTATATATATATTTTATAGTTATATATAAAACTTAACTATATTTGTATATCCGACGTACTAATTTATGGTTTTACACCCCGTTTTTACCCATTAAAATTTTAGAAAAAAAGAAAAAGGAAAACTGATCCGAACCGGTTCGGTTTTCCTGTCCGACCAACGGTTCGGGACGAACTGGCCGGTTCGACCAGTTCAAAACGAGTCACACCAGACCGGACCGGACCAGCCCCCGATTCGCGATCGAACCGGTCGGACTGGCCGGTCCGATCCGGTCTCAACAACATTGCTTTCTCTTGTTGTATTGGTGGTTAGATATGACTATATGAGAGAGATGATAAACCAAGACACGAAATTATTCCGATTAGTTTTACTCGAATGATTATCATATATACACATTTAATTCACCTTAATATTCACTCATTTTTTAACGAACTTATAGTTATCATTTTGAGTAAGTCTAAGTATAAGTAAAATATAATGGTTATGACAATGTAATTATTTTTCTTGGAAGTGAAGTTAGATGTGTGATTTCTTAAATTTGCGACTTCTATCATATAGTATTCTCCCACTTTAAATGTATTAGATTTTGCAAGTACTTAAGTTTAAATGTTAAAAATATGATTTCATATGGAAAAATCTTTCACAACTTGTTAATGATATATATGAAGAAATAGTGCAGTTATAAAATTTATAATTAGTTATTATCTAGTAATATTTTTATATTTTTATATTTACGTGTTAATTTTGATTAAATACTAAAAAATCACTAAAGAGTAATCATGTTTAATAGATCTTAATTTTATTAATTTGATTTTAAAATTTTAGGAAAACATTGAAATAACTTGGAAAACATAATAAGAAAAAACATATTTACTATGATATTTCTAATTTTCAAACAACATATGGACCCAAATCCCCAATAAGAACAAATGATAGAACCAACATATCACATTTTTTAGTCCACAATCTCAATGCCACTTAGATCTTTTATCTTTGTGATGTGTCTATTCATACAACTAAGCGATAATTATAAATCGGATCCAAAACACTCGTGGTTTATCTCTAATTGATTCATATTTTTTCTACTTCATACAGCTCACTAAAAGCTTTTACAAAATTACTTCGTAATGAAATATTATCCAATCTTTATACAAACAATAAAATATCTCACATCAACAATCATAAATTATAGGTTTAGTATAAATAAATAGTATTTTGGTTACTAAAAAAATATACACTTTTAAAGCATTCATCTTTTCTTTTATCTCTATCTCCATTTTAAATTACAAATAAATATGTGAGATAATCCACTCAAAGGGGATGATTTCGATATTAATTAAGTTTTTTAATAAAAATTGTGAGAAACAACGTGTTATTATAAATAAATGAATGTTACTATAAATTTTCATAATGTTATCTTTACAGAAAAACACGTAATTTCATGTTTTTATTATAATATCACTTAGTATTTTAAAATAGTACTTTAATTAGGTTTTTACAAAAACTAAAATTGGCATCTAATCCTACTCCTCCACCCAAAAACATAATTATTTTACTAATTTTCTTAAACTACCTACTTACGTACCACTAAATAGAAACATAATTAAACTTTGCTACCTACATTTGTAATTCAATCCAACTTCACCCACACCCAGCATAAAGATAGAATCAAAATAACAAAATATCAAAGTCAATGTTGATGTCAATGTCAATATCAATGTTACACGTCTTAAAAGTTATATCTCTCATATATGTCTATTCCGTATTAAACCTTTTCAATTTCCACCCACCCATCGATTACAACATTGAATGTTCCATCTATTTTGATTACAAAAGCTTTCAATCCATACATAATTACACAACTATTGGAATAAGCGTGTTACATTTTCCTTTCACACTTGCTAAGGTTTAAAATGGATGCCTAATAATAAAGTATATCATGGAAAACAATTTGTATATTAGCTTTTATATATGTTATATATTATTTTCAAATTCAAACTCATTCGTATTTATTATGTAAAACTTTATTATCATTAAACGCCATAGTGTTATTATCGTTAGAGAAAATAAAAAACTTAGGATGATTCTCACATTAAACTTATATCTTTTATACATGTCTACTCCATGTTAAACCTTTTTTTTAATTTTCATCCACCCATCAATTACAACATTGAATGTAATATGATCCACTTGTTTTGATCACGAAAGCTTTCAATCTATTCATAATTACACGGGTATTGAAATAAGCATGTTACATTTTCTTTAACACTTTCCGTGATATAGATTAAAGGGACGTCTAAAAATAAAGTATCTCAAGGAAAAGAATTTGTATATTAACTTTCAGGTATATTATATCTTATACTTCAATTTTCATTTATTATGTAAATATATATTTACGATCATTGTAAATAGATTAGGCAACTCTATGAGGTGTTTCTAAGTTTCTAGACTAAAATGCTTTTAGGGTGCGTTAGTAGGTTTAGATGAAGCTTGAAACTTAAAGATGTTAGTAGAGTCAACCCAATTTCGTCCTGAAACTATAAAGTTCTTACCCTTTTGTTTTGTAAATGTATTAAATTTTGTACAATAACAGCCATACGAACATAGTGTTTAGATCGACATTCATGGCCAAGACTACAACACATTTCACATTAGATCTGATTCTAAAACTAGTTGGTAATGGATGAGTAACCCTTTAAGCCTATATGAACGTTTATTTTTACATTTTTTAGTTTAGAATTGGGTTTTCATCATACAATATTACTCTTTTAACTCTAAACCTACATTGGACTCAACCTTCGATGATTGTACATATTCTTTATTCGCGCACCTAAATAAGCCGCTTGCCTCTAAGTCTCTAACCAAGACATCGCAATCTCCTTTACTTGAGCCTAGGGTAGCTATGGTAGTTTTTTTTTTCTAAACGACAATGTTACCATATTTTTTAATTAGAATGACAATTTATCAAATTGATTGTAACAAATTATGTTTAACAAATTTATAGCGTTTAAATAAGTTAATAATTTTAGTATATATAGAAATTAAGTATGAATGATTGTGTAGTACAAAGTATTAAACTTCGATACAAAAGTTGAGTGGTTGAATTTTAAAATATCACATGGTAATTATTTAATAAAATAAACAATATATTTAAAAATTAACCACTCCCCTGAAGTACTTGTAGCGTAACTTGACTCATGAAACAAGAAGATTCTCAATGTGCATAAAAGCATAAGACAAAACATATGCCAAGGTTTATGGTTATATCACAAAATCTGGGTACGTTCGAAGTTTAAACTAATCATCATACGATTAAAAATTATTGAACTTCGAAAAGTAAGAAATATATAATATTTTAATAGTTATTATGAATCTAGCCTATATGATAAAGGTAAGAACCTCTTATAGATAGCGCAGTTCAAAAGAAAAAAATATAATACTTTAACAATAATCAAATATAATGTACACAACTCTCTCTAGGTTTTAAAGGATCATAAAATATTATTTCAACAAAAACTAACATTGATTAACAAGTATGATTTTTATCTCAAATGATTAACGAAATGTACCATGATAATTAATAATGGTAAGATCTTGGGGGTTTAAGTATCATTTTAAGTAAAAATGTTTAGGGTTTAGTCAAGAGCTTTCACAAGTTGTGGGTGTTGTTCTGAGAATGTTAGGGGTGTGATTTCTACTGTAAAATGGATAGTTGGGCTCGATTAAAATAATACTAATCTTTTGAAGCATGATCACACAATTGTCGTTCAAAAATGTAGCGATCATCCGATATTACATCTTTTATTTCAATCAACATAATGTAGTATTTAGTTAAAAAAATATTTCTAATTATGTTTATCATCTTACTGCATTTGAATTTAAGAAAATAAATTATGTTGATAACTTTTGATAAGAATGATGATGATAAGAATGGTATATCTAAATTAATTCAAACCGAAACCAAAGTTATTTTACACTAAAAAACTAGAAACATATGGAATTCGCCATTGTGACAAAACCCTAACAATAAAATAGAGTTTGTATTTACCTATGTCTTCACAAAGATGATCATTAAATAAAGATGATGAGTAAAGATGAATGATGAAGACTAATCAGATTGCTAAGCAGATCAAGTAGACGATGATAACTAAATGAAGAAAACTAACAAGGAATAACCGTGAGATGACGAATAATTGATATATATATATGGGAGGGATCAAATGAAAATCATATTTATAGTTAAAACCATAAAAACCATAGGTTACATATATGTAAGTACGTGTTAGAAAATGTACATATAAAAGTTACATACATGTATGGGTTATGTATATGTAAATACGTATTACCAAGTGTACAACTAAAAGTTACGTACATATAGCTCCTACTAGTTACGTATACGTAAGTCGTTTCGTCATCATCGACGTTACTTGGAGTTTATATGAAAAATATATAATAACCTTGAAAAATATGGTTGAATTTTACTTAAATATACTTTAAACAATTAGAAAATTAAATCAATTATAAATTATGTGATTGGATAGTGGTGGTTTTCACGGTTTTTAATTATAAACATGGTTTTCATTTGATCCCTCCCCTAAATATATACGTCTGTGTGTGTGTGTGTGTGTGTATATATATATATATATATATATATATATATATATGAGAGATCCCTTGAAAACCATGTAAGGCGTTTCGCTAGCATCGTCGTCTATTGGAGTTAGAATTAAAAAATATATAATAACCTCAAAAAATCAGGTTAAAGTTTACTCAAATATACTTTAAATAATTTAACAGTTAAATCAATTATAAATTATATGATTGAATAGTGGTAGTTTTCATGGTTTTCATTTATAAACATATTTTAAAAAAGTATAAATCGAAAAATAACAAAATTGTAATTAACAAATATATCTTTTAAAAAATTATAAATAAAAAAATAACATAACAACTAAAAAATAAAAACAAAAAAAATATTCCCCTACTTTCCCTCTTTCATAAAAAAAATAAAAAAGAATTTGTAAAAAATTAAAAAAACTGTTTTTTTAACGAAATTCGTTTTACACATGTGTAATATCGGATTTTAGCATGTGTAAATCTTGTAATACATATGTGTGTAACTAGATTTACATATATGTAAACAACGTATAGACGATTTTTTTAGAAAATTATATTAATATGGTGAGCGTTGGAAAGACAAAAAAATACTGAATTTTATGGTGAATTTTTTTCGAAAAATGATGACGTGAAAATTTTTTATGAACGTTTTAAAAAATAGGGAAAATGATATGTGATTCGCATATGATAAAAAATGAGTGACTGAGATTGGTTTTTAGAGTTCTTACAAAAAAAGTAGTCTTCATTTGAACCCTCCTTTACACATACACACACACACATATATATATATGTGTGTGTGTGTGTGTATATATATATGTATATATATATATATATATGTGTGTGTGTATATATATATATGTATATATATATATGTGTGTGTGTGTGTGTGTGTGTGTGTATAGGGGAGAGATCAAATGAAAACCATGCTTATAATTGAAAATCATGAAAACCACTACTTTCTAATCACATAATTTATAATTGATTCGACCTTTTTATTGTTTAAAGTATATTTAAGTAAAATTCAACTTTATGTTTTGAATTCATTATATATTATTAGTTTAACTCCAAGAAATGACAATAATGACGAAACGACTTACGTATACGTAACTTGTATGAGTTATATGTACGTAACTTTTAGTTTTACACTTGTTAACACGTACATACATATACATAACCGCTACATATACGTAACTATTAGTTGTATACTTTGTAACATGTACTTACATATATGTAACCTTTGGTTTTTATGGTTTTCATTCATAACATGATTTTTAATGGAACCCTCCCCTATGTGTGTGTGTGTGTGTGTGTGTGT
>BJCM01008473.1:0-11156 GCA_018326385.1 Flaveria bidentis
GGGACTAGGGATTAATCGGTTTGGAGATTTTATAGGTATTTTTTATAAATTATATATATAGTTAGGATTATTATACTTCAAACATAATTAACTAAACATAAAAATAACAATCAAGTGTTTTAAAGTTTAGAAATCAAATGTTTCAACACATAATATGATACACACTCGATAATTGTATGTATATTTAGAAAAGAAAAACACACAATTGAATGATGAAATCAAATAAAAGTTAAAGAGAATTGCTATTCAAATGGTGAAGACAAAAAGGAATTACAGAAACTTTCCAGAGCTCTGCTCTCTCTCCATACCTAATGTAGGAGCCACACAAATCTTATAAAACTCACGCATACCTCATTCTTCTTTATTTCTCCTATTTATAATATCTTTTCCCTAACAAACTTTTAGCCACTATCAGGATGTACGTTTTTACCCCTCCTAGAATAGACTAATAGCTCTTTGGAGGTCCCCTTGACTAGTGGTTTTGCATCATTACTCCCTTCTGCAACAACAGTCTTGTCCTCAAGACTAAGATCACCAAATTGGCCTGTGATCCAAGAAGAGTCCTCCCACATGGCATCCTCATGTGATTGGCCTTGCCATTGTATCAACCACTGTTCCGTGGGAACCGCGCACTCATGTAAAACTCGCTTTGCAAGGATGGTAGTCGGTAGTAGCGGTGGAGAATCCATCATGTCCAACTCAGGTGGAAGAACCGGATCGACAGGAGTGGCGATTGCTTTTTTAAGGAGCGAAACATGGAAGACTGGATGAATTTTTGAAGTCTCTGGCAGGTGTGATTTGTATGCTACGGGCCCAACCTTATCAATTATCTGAAAAGGCCCAAAAAATTTGGCGGCTAACTTCTAGTGGATACGACTAACTACTAACATTTGCCGGTATGGTTTAAGTCTAACATAAACCCATTCACCAATCGAGAATTGAACATCCCTACGTTTCTTATCCGCTTGTTCTTTCATGGACCCTTGAGCGATGGTGAGATGGAGTTTTAGTTGTTTTAGGGCTTCATCACGGTCTTGAAGTTCTCTAGCAACCGATTCCACTTTAACCTCCCCCGGTATAAACTGAAACACCGAAGGAGGCTGACGACCATACACTGCTTCAAATGGAGTGGTCTTTGTGGATACATGGAATGTGGTGTTATACCAAAATTCTGCCCAAGTAACCCAGTTTTTTGGTTGGTCAATCGCAAAACATCGTAAATACGTTTCCAAACATCGGTTAATCACCTCTGTTTGACCATCCGTCTCAGGATGGTAAGCGGAGCTCATCTGTAATTTAGTACCCATGGAATGAAAAATCTCTTGCCAAAATTTACTACGAAAAAGCGGATCCCGATCACTTACTATCGATTTTGGAATCCCATGAAGGCAAATAATCTCCTTAACAAAAGTTTCAGCTACTGATTTAGCAGTATAAGGATGCTTGAGAGGAATAAAATGAGCATATTTGGACAGTCGATCCACGACGACAAAAATGACGGTGAAGCCACGTGAGGGAGGTAATCCAGTAATAAAATCCATAGAAAGCTCTTCCCAAACCGCCGATGGTATCTCCAAAGGATGCAATAACCCTCCCGGAACCACCGAACTAGCTTTACAACGTTGACAAACGTCACATTCTCTAATCAACTGTTTAATAGACGAGGTCATACCCGGCCAATACAAGTTAGCCGCTAACCGTCGATACGTGCGGTAGAAGCCTGAATGCCCCCCTGTGGCAGAAACATGAAATTCATGAAATAGAGCTGGAATAAATTTCAAAGTTCGGGGGATTACTAAACGATCATGATAAAATAAAGCTCCTTGCTTAACAGCATAACCACGATATTTGTCGGGAAAAGAAAGACATTGTTGAGTCAAAGAAATAATGTCGGTATTCCGTTTAGTTTCCTCTAATAATTGGGACCCTTGAACCCAAATTGGACAAGAAATAGTATGAAACAGAGTTCCAGCATCAGATCATCGGGATAACACATCAGCTGCTCGATTCTCCCGGCCCGGTTTGTAAATGATATCAAAATCATAACCCAATAATTTAACGACCCAATTTTGTTGATCGGGAGATGAAACTCGTTGGTGGAACAGAAATTTCAAGCTTTTTTGGTCCGTATGAACCACAAATTTGGTGCCTAATAGATAAGGTCGCCAATGTTGAACCGCTAGATCCAACGCCATAAGTTCACGTTCATATGCTGATTCAACCAAAGTTCGACCACTCAAAGCCTTGCTGAAATAAGCAACTGGTTTGTTGTGCTGCATTAAAACAGCCCCAACGCCATGACCCGATGCATCACATTCAACGGTAAACGGAGATGTAAAATCAGGAAGAGCTAAAACTGGTGCAGAAACCAAAACTTGTTTCAACTAATCAAAAGCCTCCTATGCAAGTGGGTTCCAAGTAAATCCATCCTTCTTTGTTAATTCGGTTAAAAGGCGTGCAATGGTACCATAATTCTTAACAAATTTGCGGTAATAACCGGTTAACCCCAAAAAACCCCGCAATTCACGCACCGACTTAGGAACTGGCCATTCTACCACAGCACTAACTTTTTTTGGATCCATAGAGACTCCTTGTCCATCCAGAATATGTCCCAAATATTCAATAGATCGTTGACAAAAAGAACATTTTTGTGGGTTAACTTTAAAATGATTAGAAGATAGAATCTGAAAGACTTCTGATAAGTCTTCTAAATGGGCTGCCCAAGATGGGCTGTCGACAAGGATATCATCAAAAAAAATTACTACTTTGAAACGTAAGATAGAGCGAAAGATATCGTTCATAATCGCTTGGAAGGTTGCTGGTGCATTCATAAGGCCGAAAGGCATGACTAAATACTCATAATGACCATCGTGTGTGCGAAATGCGATTTTATCCACACTATCCGGCTGCATCCTAATTTGATTATAACCCGACTTAAGATCTAACTTCGAGAAGAACTGTGACCCGTATAATTCATCAATTAATTCCTCAACCACAGGAATCGGGTATTTATCTGGAATGGTGATGAGATTTAACACACGGTAATCGACGCACATACGCCAAGAATTGTCTTTCTTGCGCACCAAAATAACTGGACTTGAGTAGGCGCTCCTGCTCGGCCTAATCAAACCCAAATCCAACAATTCCCGGACTTGTCGTTCAATCTCTGATTTTTGACTATGAGGGTATCGATATGGACGAACACAAACTGGATCTGTTGTGGTTAAAATAATTCGGTGATCTTGTGGCCGTGTAGGCGGAAGTGCCGAAGGAGGATGAAAAACCATGTCAAAGGGAGACAGAATAGTGAGTAAATCCGAATGTTATGATGGAGATAAACTTAGAGGAAGGGAAGAGGGGACAATGGGTAAACCGTGAAACGCAAGAGGACCCACGACAGAATCGGATTCCAATAACAAACATTGATGAAATGCGGTAGGAGCCAATTGGTTCATCTTTACCCCTTGTAATTGCACCTCAATACCGTGATGCACAAAACGCATCCAAGATTTCTGCCAATCATGCACGACCTCACCTAATGATTGTAACCACTCCAGACCCAAAATGAAATCCAACGAACCAGTGTCGAATACCAATGCATCTAACATAAACGAGCAAGGACCGATGACCACAGGTATGGCAACACATTTCTTGTTTACAAACACAAAATGCCCATCACCTAACTTAATTCGAATGCCATTGAATGTAACAAAGACCAACCCCAAAGCTGAAACCAATCGGCTAGAAATAAAATTGTGAGATGCACCACTATCCACCAACATACAAACAGGAATACCTTCGAGACAACCCTCCAATTTCATATTATTGGATACCCCATATGTGACTAAGGTACCCGCAAATTCCAAGGCATTACACGTACCCATAACGGTTTCCGCAGTGTTGTCATCGTCGAGGATGGTCGACGATTCGAGAACAAATTGTTCTCCCAAGGAAGGATCACCCTCATCATCTCCCAAAAGCAAAACTCGGAGTTTACACTCTGGGCACTTGTGGGCCGGACCGTATTGCTGACCACAACGAAAACACAGACCCTTCTTGCGACGATCTTCCCATTCGGTGCGCGAGAGCTACTTGACACCTCGGTCGCGTGGAAAAGGGGCACCCCCCTCACCAACGAAAGGCGACCTCGAAGAAGGAATAAAGCAAGATGAATCTGATCGTGGACCGGGTACTCGAGGCCCAGATTTAGATATAGCGAATGGGTTGGGCTCAGAACGGCCCACAGAAGAGAGCCCACTCGGAAGCTCCGATAACGGAGACCCAAACGAATGTAGATACCGAAAGCGATTCATCGATTGAGTACCGGAGTTAGGACGGAGCATAGCTTCAATGTCTTTGGACAAATACATCGCGTCCAACCGTGATTGTGGCCAATGCAGTCGCACCCATTTCTTCACGTCCGGTTTAAGACCGGCGACAAAGTAACCTAGTGCTTGCGATTCCGGCAACCGTGGAACTAAGGATAACAAATACTCAAAATCATCGATGTAATCGTAAATAGAATCTGATTGTTGTATCGTAGCCAATTGTTCATAGGGATTTTGGGCCTCCAACCCACTAAAACGTTGAAGTAATTCAGACTAAAATTCTCGCCAAGTTAGAGAAGAACGAACCTGAGTGATTATAGTGAACCAATGTTGTGCAACCCTATTCATACTCAATTGAGCTAGTTGAATTCGTGACTCATCAGGTGTGTGATCGAGATCAAAATACAAATTCGCTTTTTGAATCCATCCTTGAGGATCGAACCCCGAAAACTCCGGTAGTTTCACTTTTTTGACAGCCCACGGGAGAGACGAAGGTATCGTAGTTGAATCCGGAGACGGACCCGATGACGATACACCCGCTCCGAACCCACTGGACGTCGTAGAACCGCCGGAGACACCCGAAGTGGCCCCGGAATGCCCTGCCGCCAATTTCTCTTGTTGTTTCATCCAAGCGAGCATTACCTTTCGGAATTCCCCCGATTCCGCACGATCGTCATCCAAAACCTTAAGGGCTTTCGTGATATCAGCAACATCACTCTGAAGTTGTCGAATATGAGCCTCCTGAGCATCGAGGCGAGTATTGGTACGGGTCTCCATGAAGAATGTTCCGGCAAGTCGCGGCAGGTCGGACCAATGATACACACTCGATAATTGTATGTATATTTAGAAAAGAAAAACACACAATTGAATGATGAAATCAAATAAAAGTTAAAGAGAATTGCTATTCAAATGGTGAAGACAAAAAGGAATTACAGAAACTTTCCAGAGCACTTCTCTCTCTCCATACCTAATGTAGGAGCCACACAAATCTTATAAAACTCACGCATACCTCATTCTTCTTTATTTCTCCTATTTATAATATCTTTTCCCTAACAAACTTTTAGCCACTATCAGGATGTACATTTTTACCCCTCCTAGAATAGACTAATAGCTCTTTGGAGGTCCCCTTGACTAGTGGTTTTGCATCATAATATATATAATATATCACAATATTCACAATATATATATAATAATATATATTGTGATATATCACAAATTCACAAATTCACAATATATATATAATATATCACAAAATTCACAATATATATATATAATAATATATCACTATATCAGTAAATCACAAATCACAATTTCAAAAAGGCAAGAAGAGAACGGAGCTGCTGCGCATAAAGAGAACCGGAGCTGCTGCTGCTGCTGCGGTCGCCACGCAAGGGGGGCGTCGCTGCTGCTGCGGTCGCTAGAGAAGGGGCTCGACTACACCGGAGCGAGACTGCGAGGGGGTTCGCCGGAGCGAGGGAGGATGTGATTTTAGGTTAAATGGGTTTCCCTCTTTTGAATCAGATCTAAATAAGCAAAAAAATTAAGGTTGACCGACTTTGACCGTAACCACCGCCTAGGCCCGATTACACCGACTACCCCCGATTTTCTCCGATTACTACCGCCTGGCTCCGCCTAGCGCCTAATAGCTCCGACTAGCCATAATCGACAAGGCTAGGGACCGACTAGCGATTAATCCCCGCCTAGTCGGCCACCTAGCCCGCCTTTTACAACACTGGTTTTTGGTCTTATGGGTTTCATGTCTTCTTGTTCTTGTATGTTTAATCTTTTGATATTAATAAATTTTGTTATGCTATTTGTTTATTCTTATATGTTTCTGTACTTCCAAAAAAAGGAAGAAAAAAAAGAGAGAAGAGGTTTTCTCAAGCCAGGGGTCTTTATGGGAGCAACATATCTATCTCATGGGATAGAGGTAAGGTTTGCCCCTATCTTACCCCCCCTAGACCCTACTGTATAAGTGATATTTACCAGATATGTTTGTTTGTTTGTAAATTGGCAGTGAAGACCAATAATAACATAAAGATTAAAGAAATAAATTCCTATGTCAAATAAAGCCTTGAAAAAATAGCTTTGCGAAGGGATTCAAATTGGTAGTTGGTATAGAACTGCAAAAAAAAAATATAGATCAAATGTTTATGCTACAGGGACAGTTAAGCAATGATTATTACTTTAGGATACTTCATATAAAATATAGCTATTCTGAGATTGATAGAAAAAATGCTACTGGTGTTTTATTGGACCAGGCAGCAGCCCAAGGAAAAGATACAGAGGAGGGATACGTATAAAGGATACGCGGAGATGGTGCAATTTGTTAGACGTAAGGAGAGAGAATAAGAAGGAATAATATACATCCCTCGATTTAGCAGCAGAGAAAATCGTTTAGAAAGAGGTTGAGAAATTCGGCTTTTTGCTTGGGCATAGAAGCTCTCATATGGCAGAATTGTTCTCATGATTTTAGTTCCTAATACAGTTTTCTTATTTCCTTATGTTATATGTAACTTTTAAAATCTTAATGTAGCCTTATAGTTCCAATTGTTCCTTTCTTCTTTCTGTTTAAAATGTTGCTAGTACCTATCAGAGTTGATCTAGTGTAACAAATAAAGGTCAAGTAAAATCCATCTTTTGTTCCTAGAAATTCTGAATTAGTAAGGATCTAAAATTTAACCAAGTATAGACAACCTCACTTGACTTTGAAATCCGAATGTTCATTCAAGACTCTATAGTTATTGTTGTTTCAAAATGTTTCCTTTATATTCTTAGCTGGAAGTTATTTTAGCTCATATTACAACTAGAAGATTTTGAGGAGAAAAATGGACAGTGAAACCAACACTTACCATCAACTTCAACTCCCTTAGGGACAAATGGTACTGATCCAGTAGCTATAATTATGTCTTTTGCAGTAATTACTGTCTCACTGCCCCCAGCTTTTCCATATTTCACCTTTTGTGGACCCTGTAAATATATTCGTGATAATCAAACATAAGGGGTATGTATGATCAAATGAAATTTAACGAGAAGATAGATATGGTATCTCTAATCCAAATGGCCAGCAATACAGGACATACCACAACAGTACCAACACCAGTCAATATGTCCACACCAAGAGATTTCAAAGAATTGGTTAAATTATTTCGAATTTTGGTGGCAAGATTTTCCGCATGATCAGCTACCCCTTGTCTGTCATACCCAGCAGCTGCAACCTGCAAATATCAATTATAACAATTAGGAAATTCTAGTCAAGTCCAAGGCCTGAGGACTATTTCTTAAATAGGCACTTAGGTGTTGCTTGGTTCTTGAAAAACACTGAAGCAAAATGGTATAGATGTACCTGTAAACCAAAAGACTTCATATGGTGTTCATTCTGAAGCTCCCGCATGCGCCCACTGACAGCAAGAAGAGCTTTGGAAGGAACACAACCACGATTTACACACGTTCCACCAACCACATCACCTTCAATGATTGCAGTTTTCAGACCCTGCAGATATCAAATTAACGCTTAACTTATCAAAAATGCAGGTTAGCATAGATAACCGAACATTGCCAAAAGAAGTACTACATCGTAAACTAATATCTTCATCGATCTACAAGAATAGACACAAACATGCTTCCAACAGAGCTAAGACATCCAATAGCTATCTTCAGAGACTCAGGTACACTGATTTAATGAATGTACTTACCAAATCATCCATCTAAGTACAACATTACTTCACATCCCAATCTAGACAAGAACCAAACTCAGATCACCATATACTCCGCTACCTCTCACACAAAACATCCTCATTTCACTAAACCAGATTCTAAACCAGAACTTCTCTATCACTATCACTATCACTATCACTATCACTATCACTAATTCACTATCAAGTATCAACTGACTATGCGTATTTCCATTACCTTCTCAACAGCATGAAGAGCAGCGCCATGGCCTCCAACACCAGCTCCAATAATCACCAGATCATAATCATAACCTTTGGCCTGCGTTCCATTACCAGACAAGGAAGCCAAAACCTTCAGCTTAGGCCGCAATCGTTCCACCACACCTGCATTTCCAAACGATCTGCTGCATCCAGCGAGCGCTTCTCTTCTGAGTCCACAGAACCTGAGCTGGCTGGGAGCAGAGTTGTTCCTGAAGAAGAGGTCTGAAGCGGAGGAGGAGGAGGTGGTGGTGGTGGCTCCGGCGTGGGGTCCGGCGGTGATCGGAGAAGCCGAAGAGAGTGAGAGGGAGATAGCGGAATGCATGTTGAAGGAGCTTAGGTTTTGGAGAAGAAGAGGTGTGTGTGTGTGTGGTGTATATGTAGAGGTGGAGGAGCTTCGTGACGTCCGCCGGAAAGGGGCGGAGTTTACAAAGGGTGGAGACTGTGGTCGTCGTCACTGCTTGATTTCAGAGCGGTTGGACTTGGGGAAGTTGTTGAACTACGTTTGAGTTATTCTTTGGGCTCTTTTCATGGGCTTTAATTAAATAACATACAAGTCCATAAAATGGTTATATTATTATGAGAGGAAGTTGTTATACTTTAGGGCTTTAGGCTAACGGTTTAAGGAAGATGAAACCCTGACCAAGGTGTACATGTACAAATAAATAGGGTTTAATTTTTCAAACTGGGTCCGGTTGGATTTTAAACAAATTCAAATTTGGTTTGATCGGGTTCTGGTTTGGTTTCACCCCGAGTTCAAGAGGGCAAAATGGTATAAAAACCGGGTTTGGGTTGGCTTGGGTTTGGGTTTGGGTTTGGGTTTGGGTTTGGGTTTGGGTTTGGGTTGGCTTGGGTTTGGGTTGGCGGGTTGTATCGACTATCGAGTCCAAACCAGGTTGTGGAACTACAGGGTTGAAATAGGGTTAGGTTTGGGTCGATCGTCGGGTTGGGTTTTGAACCCAATGAAATATTATTTTTGAAACTTTTTGTTTGTAAAGATATTATTTTCCATAAAAATATATTTGATGAATGAAACTAGTTACATAAGAACTAGTAGATGAATAATATAATGAAATGATACATATATTTGTAAATAGAGAAAGTTCTTACTAGAATCAAGCAAGAAAAGATAGAATGGTTGTTATAGAATGCTTGAACACTTTAAAATTCACTTGGCCCTCAACAATAATACTTGAATCACTTTGTATTTGAAAGGAAGATGTTTAAAAAATTGATGGGATGGTGGAGATGGTGGTGGAATGATTTCAAGAGGGAGGAAAAGAAAAAGATAAGTGTGGGTGTGTTTGTATGGTGAAACTAGCTACATGAATATATGCATATATAATTGTTGATTTCACTTTTTGTTGGTTTGAGCCCCATTCACGATCAAACACAAAAGAAGAAGAAGTTATGTATGGAAAGTAGACATGGTGTTTTATACTTTGCATATGTGTTTAATAAAAAGGATAATTTTCAAAATCAACAAAGTCAACAAGTATTTTGCATGAAAAAGGAAAAGAAAGAGATGTGAGGTGAGTAGGGGAGGGGTGAACGGCCAAGTAAAGGGGAGGGGGATGTGGCTTTTAATTTTCGTATAGTATGAGATGTTTGGGCGATATTTGTTGCACTATGGTAATTTTTAAATATTTTTATATTTTTACTTTTTACTTTTTAAAATACATAAAAATTATTATAAGAAATTATATAATATCATACAGTATATGTAATAACTCATTTATCTAGTAGTTGCGTTATACGCGTTTTATCCGGGTAAAATATCAATTTACGTGTTAAGGTTTATTTATGAGTTTAAGCTTTTCCAATGTTCTTAATTTAGGATATGAAATAATTTGAAACACTTTAAAGTATTTATTGACACACACACATACATACTCACACACATATATATATATATATATATATATATTAATTATCACCAACGTTAATGCGTGCTTGTATTGCGTGTAAAAATGGTAATTACGCCGAATTACCGATGCATGAAATGTTATGCGTGAAATTTTGTAATGCATAAAAGAACTTCAATAAATGGAATTCAATTGAAAATCAAGTATTCTAGGTGTAATTATAATCAAGTCAAAGCCGGATATTGACCTAAAATTGCCGGTTGTCACAACTATTAATATCTTAATATCCTTCTCTGTATTGGTAGCATCATCCTAGGAGTTTGTAAGGTTATATTAGAAAGGCTAATCCAATCAAAGAGCTTCCAGCATCTATGCACGTATGTACAAGGTAGAAGTTACTTCAGAAGTTTTATACTCTTCATAAAAAAATATTCTAAGTGTAAAATCTTCTGAAGCCAAAGACCAAATCTTTTGAAGCCAAAAATAAAGTCTTCCAAAGCTTCAAAGATAAAGTCATCTGAACTCAATAAAGTGAAGACTGGTATCTTCCAAAGACATAGAAGACATGCTTTCTCTAATCAACTTTTGAATAAAGTTGACTTACTTTTCGTTGCAACTCTGAAGACTCACCAACTTGTATAAGTTAGTGAAAAGGTTCATTGTTAGGTCTAGTTTCAGTAGATCTAGTTCATTATGTATAGACTTAGTACTTGAATTAATATTTGTAATGAATGTTTGTAATTCATTATTGTGTATGCATTAAATATATAGGTTAACCCATTTTTGTGTGTGTTGATTTATGTATGGTTGCAGATACAAACATTATACTCGGTCAACTTATGAAATTGACCAAGTGTAAGAAACATCTACGGATGAACATTTTGTTCTTCCGTAGATATATTTCTTACAAGTAACTTGTCATCCAAAGATCCTCTGCGGATGAACAACCAGAAGTGAAGAATAATTCTTTTGCGGAAGAACAAACTCCTACGGAAGACACATATTCCTACGGAGTCCAAACACTTGTATAA
>BJCM01008475.1:0-12898 GCA_018326385.1 Flaveria bidentis
ATATACATATACATATACACATATATATACATATACATATATATATACATATACATATACATATACATATATATACATATACATATATATACATATACATATATATATACATATACATATACATATACATATACATATATATATATACATATACATATACATATATATACATATACATATATACATATATATATGTATACATATACATATATACATATATATGTATATATGTATATGTATATATATTTATATATATATATATATATATACATATATATGTATATATGTATATGTATATATATTTATATATATATATATACATATACATATATATATATATATACATATACATATATATATATATACATATACATATATACATACACATATACATATACATATATATATACATATATATATATATGTATATATATTTATAAAGAACCACACGTGTTATATATGTTACTTGTAAGTGAACGGTGAGAACAACATAAGCCACTTGTTTTTTACCCATTGTGTTTTTGCGGTTGCGGCATGATAAAATATACATTACAGTTCGTCCTGATTCGTTTTCGAATTAAATTTACCTAAAAATCTAGAGAAATGTGAATTTATAGTGTCGAAACATATTATATTTGACACGATTTAAAACAATACTTATGTCAAAATGTTTACAAACTCAAAACGTATATAAAGATAAACATGTGCTCCGCCGCCGGATGTGGCGTGATAAAATTTATACTAAATCACACGACTCGTTTTCAAACTAAATTTATGTCAAAATGTAACGTAACTCGAATTTATATTGACATATGAAAACATACTAACTCGTTTCCTAACAAAACTTACGCCAAAACATAAATAAATTTAAAAAGCAGACAACTATAAGTACAAAAGTTCGGTGATGAAATTATAATTTCTCCAAAATATAGGATATCACAAGAAACTTGAAATTTGATGGCTAAATTCATAAACGCTTAAAAATTAACGATTCATTTACCTTTTCTTTTAATATAGTAGTAATTTTTGAAAACTTAGATAAAAAATATCGTAATTTGATTACTTTTTTAAAAGGGATAGTGGAGGACAGCATTAGGTACCATTTCTACGTGAAAAACAACCATACAAGTTGTTGTCTTCAATATCATCATCATGATCGTATTTGTCCAATGAGAAATGATCAAAAAAATATGTTTTACATGACCAGTCAAACACCTGTTTTACTGTCGTTTATATTATAAACTGATTTCATTCTAAAAAAATTATATTTTGGTTTTATTTTTAAAAAAAAAATAAATACAATTCAAGATTAGCTGTATATATGTAAACAACTAAAATGATACAAACAATGCAACATTGTGAAATAATGGTAAAGACAAACATGAGTTGTTTTATAAATAATAATCATCTGTAAACCAACAACCTCTTCATCACACAACCAACATGACTTCACCTTGTATCAAGGAAGTTTCTAGAGCGTGTTTCCGACGTTGCTGCCCGAGCAGGTTGCTCGGGCAGCCCGGGGACTCTGAACGACAAACAAGTCGTTTCAGGTCCGATTTCATTGCTGCAACCGCGTTATCTTTTCATCCAAACACACAATTCACTAACCATGAATCAATACCAACACTGGACCGATCGTTCTCCAATATGAAACGGGCTTACCCGAACTACCTGGAGACTGACCGGGCTGACCAAATCCGGGATCAGGAATACTATCATCTCACTCTAATGAACCATGTGTGTCTCGATTACACCGGTCACGGGCTTTTTTCATGTGGACAACAGTTGCATTCGGATCCACCATTTTTCAACATCATATACAAATCAGTGAACTTGTATATGCAGATCAAACGAGGCGGTCACGAATCCGAATTCGAGACCAAGATCAAAGAAAGAATCTTTAGATTCATGAACATTTCAACAGATGATTACTCTTTGGTTTTTACAGCTAACCAAACATCTGCATTCAAAGTGTTGGCAGATTCTTACCCCTTTCACACAAACCGAAACCTTTTGACCGTTTATGATCACCAGAATGAAGCTGTCGATCACATGACCGACAGCTGTCGTAAAAGATCTGGGCGGGTCGATTCGGCTGAATTCTTATGGCCAAACATGAGAATTCAGTCGAAAAGACTAAGGAAATTGATCATTACCAAGAACAAGAAGAAGAAAAAAAGAGGCCTTTTTGTGTTCCCGCTTCAATCGAAGGTCACTGGATCGCGATACTCGTATGTTTGGATGAGTTTAGCGCGCGAAAACGGGTGGCACGTATGTCTTGATGCAAATGCCTTAGGATCAAAAGATATGGAGACGTTGGGTCTGTCCCTATTTCAGCCCGATTTCGTGATCTGTTCGTTTTATAAGGTTTTCGGGGATAACCCTTCGGGTTTCGGGTGTCTTTTTATCAAGAAATCAAGATCATCAGTGCTAATACACTCCTCCACAAACACAGGATTAGTTAACATTGTTCAAGCTTCCAGAAGACCATTGTTCCTCCAAGAATCGAGGAGTATCGACCGAGGGAAAGCGGTTTTATCATCGTCGTCGTCGTCGTCATCGTCATTGTCATCGTCGAATCAAGAAGTATCTGAAATACAAGAAATTAAAGAAATTCGTGAAGAAACGAAGGAATTATCGTTTTTCGAGGTCTTGAAACGCGACAAGTCCCTTGACATTGAGGAAAGATCAAGAACACCCGAAGCGAGTAGTAGCGGGGTTAGCTCGGGTGTCGAGTTTCGGGGGTTAGACCACGCGGATTCGTTAGGTTTAGTATTGATAAGCACCAGGGTGCGGTACTTGGTGAACTGGCTAGTGAATGCATTAGGTAGTTTAAAGCACCCACATTTGGAAAACGGGGTTCCTTTGGTTAGGGTTTACGGGCCAAAAGTGCGGGTCAACCGTGGCCCGGTGGTGGCTTTCAATGTGTTTGACTGGAAAGACGAGAAAGTTGACCCGACACTTGTACAGAAGTTGGCCGGTAGACACAACATTTCTTTAAGTCACGCGGTGTTAAAACACGCAAGTTTTGTGGACAAAAGTAGTGAAGAGAAGGAAAGAATGATAGAGGCAAAAGTCACCGAGGACGATAGCGAATTGACTATGAAGAAAGATAAGTTTGACCTAGGGATACCGGTGATCATGGCTACACTTAGTTTTTTGACGAATTTCGAAGATGTTTATAGGTTGTGGGCATTTGTTTCGCGATTTTTGGATGCTGATTTTGTAGAGAAAGAGAGGTGGAGATATATGGCGATTAATCAAACAACCATTGAAGTGTAGGTTTACGATTAGAGATTTTATTAATTTTTTGGTTTACGGGCTTTAAGTTATCAGCTGATAGAATTTACTATAAGTATCGACTTGCGATATGTGTTCAAATGTGTTCACGTGCAATCTTGTGAATGTAACAAGTTGATACAAATGTAACATGAAGCAAGAACATACTTGTTATATTGATGTTATGAGTTGTGACCCATCAAGACTCAAGTGAAGAAGACATAAGATTAATGTTTTACAAAACTCTCAATGCTCCATACTAGTGTCTTTCAATGATTCATATATTACATTTCTAACTGGGCTTCAGTTGTTTGATATTGGGCTAATGGGCCAGCCTCTTAGGACTCCAGAATCATAAAACTTTTATGTTTTTGGTATGATTTTTTTTACCAGTCTTAGACATAAATATTTGGAAGTTATAGTTTTGGTTCTTATTGTTTACTGACACGTAACATTGATGGTCCTTTGAAATTTGTTAAAATATTTGTTAAGTTTTTATAAAATAACTAAAATAATTTTGTCATTGGCAGTTTCATTTCGACAGCATGCACTCCTGCAGGGGTGAAGCTTTTGCCTACCCATCCCTCTTGGTTTTTTCGCTTAGAATTGAACATTTACGTGTATTTTGTCCCCCTTGATTTGGGCCTGTGACTTTTCGAGGTCCCTTGTACGTTTGTTCAAGCTCCATCAATGCCAGCCTGTAAACCGAATAAAAAATAACAAATCAGCACAACTATTGATCTATTTTCTACTTGTCAGCTTTAAAATCATCAAACAAGGACGTCTCAATGTTTTTAAAGGCCTAAAGCGAAGATGAAATCGGAGACCTTTTAAAACTTTATCTGTAAAAACTCGCATGTTTTGAAGCACAAGCACTAGTTGATTCATGATTCCTAAATAACTTAATTCAAAACAAATCTTAATTGATTCAATGATTTTATATTCTAATGTACTATAACAAGTAAAAAGCTAAAACAAATAAACAATTAGCAATTTGCAAATCAAATAAAAAGAAACATATACAAAACTAAAACAAATTTAGAACAATTATCAATTAATAACTTGTCCTTAGGTCAAAGAATTAAAGAAAAACAATTAGCAATACATTAAACAAGTTATCTTATTTAGGGAGAGAATCAATCAATTAGAGAACCGGTTTAGCCTAGTACCTAATTATGAGTCTGTTACTCCATTAAATGAAATTAGAGAAGCACGAAATCAAAGAAGTAAATCGTGACTCCACCGGATGAAATTAGAGAAGCAAATGAACGTTAGGCGGGAAGGGGGGGGGGTTCTTATTCATGACTCCAGTGAAGAAATTGAAGTTTTGGGTGGTTGGGTTCGTTTGGGGCAAGCAAAATCATAAGCGAATCATGGGTGCACGATTGTTCATCCTAACCATTTGGCTTTGCTCGTCTCTTTGTTTCAACTCTCCCCACTCCAACCCCCCAATCAGGATTCACCAATAGCCTGTGTTGAAGATCTACGACCTGCCAACATAGGTTTCCATTTTTCTTTCATTTTTTTTAAATTTAGTTTATTTTGGGTTTAGACCGAGAATAGGCTATACAAAAAAATATTTTTGGTGGCCTTTTAAAATGAGTGGAGCTAAAACCCTGACTTATTTTTTTAAGCTGTTAGCCACCCATGTCACAACAAATTTCATTGTTTCACCGTCTCAAAACCATCTTCAGTGTGTGTGTTGGGGGATGTTACAGATGTAGGTTATTTATTTATTTATTTATTTTATTTTTTGTTTTTAATATTAAAGATTAAAATAGACATTTTACAAAAAGATTAAGAAGAAAGTTTAATATCAGTTGCTGCTTTTATCAACTCTAGAGTAGCTTCTTAGTTGCTAACTGGCTGGACAAGCGGCTCTCGTGGCTTTCTTTCCTTCTTTAGAATAGCCCTTTTCTTTGAATTACTCTAAAGCTTTTATAATGAAAAGGGTGAATCTTGTCAGACAAATAAGCTTGTAATTTAACTTATTAGGCTTATAATTTTATGTTTAAAGCTTAAATACGACTAATATAACTTTATAAACTCAATACTTTACATAACTCTGCCATACATTTTTTACACTGTTTATTTATCATTTACTTATATATGAGGAGACATATAGGTAGAAGTATTAATACAAGTGATTTTTTGCTACAAAGCATAAGAAGTGTTTAGGGTAGTTGATCTACGGATTTAGTGGTTGAAATTATTAGCTTAAGCTTTGTCGATTTTTGGTTAAGATAATTTGTGTCTTTCCCACCTTTATCTCTTTTCAAATGTCAACACAATTATGGTTACAATAAAACTATATAGTTATAGTATTCACAACTTATTCATTATATTTATTCATATAGTTACATTAAAAATACGATTTTTCCTCTCATCATTTTAATTAAATAATAATTTTATAAATTATCATTATTTTTTCTCTCTCCTACACTCACAACAAATTTTAACGATATTAAAAAAATTATAAGATTTGAACAGTAATTTCTTAAAGTTACAGATTGAACAGTAACATTTTAAATATAATATTGATTAATAACATAATTTTTTTGTGTTTTACAAACGATCATTATAAAAAGTTTAATTTTTTAAAGAGATTTACTAGTTTTTAATATAGAAAAGATACATATAAAAGCAAACTAAATATACTTAAAAAAACAAATGACAATAATTGAATTTAAAAAACTTTTAAATAATAACAAACTACTAAAATAAAAACTCAAACAAAAAAACAAATAAATGCATGGGTTTACTTTAATAGAAGAGAGAAATTAACGTTATAACAGGTTAAATTTATTCAACTAATATGATATATATGTTTAGGTTTATTAGTTTGTTTTCATATATAAACAAAAAATAATTGTTAACTGTTCTCAACTTTTTAAGGTAGAATTAGAAAATGTAATATTAAGCCTAATTATATTATGTTATATTTTTTTATACTATAAAAATAAATGCTATAAAATATAAATTAATTAATATTACATATATATTGTTTATATAAAAATGGTATTTTAAAATTCGTTTGACAGGCGAGATTATATTCCTATATTCAGGGTCGGCACTATAGTGCAATTTGTGACGTCACATGCTTGAGGCCCCCAAAAATTAATGGCCCCCATTTTTAAAAGAAATTATAGTGGGTTTTGGTATTTTATGGGTTCATGGAATTTCGAAACAGGAATAAAACTTTATAGTTGAGCTCCGATAAAATTTGTGATGATTTGATATGTTATTGAAGACAAACAAATCACCCTTCCTAAGTCCCTTCCTCTTCGATCAAGCTTATCGACATCGGTTAATCCTTTTTTGCCTCTTTTTTGTTCAAAGAAATCAATTATCAAGGAGTCACGGTTAGTATATCAAAATTTCTTTGATTTATCGCTTTTGTTCAAAGAAATTTTATTAGATTGCTTTTGTTTATATTACGTTTTACAAAAGGGTCTCATTTTTTTAGTTCTATTAGGGCCCATAAAACGTTGAGTGAGTCCCGCCTGCATTGTATATTGATATTATAAAGTTGATCATGTTAATTAGTGTTATCATTAGGATTAATATCTCTTTCTACTTTATAAAGTTGAAAATAGTTAAACAATTTTTAATATTTTTACTGCCTATAGATATATAAAACCAATAGTCATTAGCGCAAGTAGTACTATTAGCTATCCAATACAATTGAAAACATGAAATTCTTGAGTTCATTTAAAAAACGATAAAAATGCATTAGTTATTTCTGTACTAACTTTAGAGAATATGCAAACAAGATAGAGCATATCAACTCACTTGACTATTATTTCTTGATACCATTTTGTCAAACAATTAATGCCAACAAAAACAAAACAACTTTAAAGATATTTTAAAGAATTAAAGACAAATTAAAGAATTTAATTTCTTGCGTTACTCGACTAATAGCACAAACAGACCCTTTTTTTATAAAAAAAAATTATCATATACATGAATCACAACGAAAGGATATTATACATGTGTGTGTATATACATACACATTTATAATATAAATAAAAATAAGCATCCATGTATATATAACTAACTAATAAGTAATACACACGTCATTTCAAAACTAGGTTCATATATTGTAACTACGTACATCTCATACCAACTAAAGAACTGTTTAACAGGCTCTTAATCAACCTCTTAATGGTTCAGATGTCTGAATAGTTCAGCATTTAACGGTTTAGACTGTTTGTTTCGCGAGCACATGTCTTAATAATTAAGATATTTACCTCTGAATGGTTGAGCATGATACTGATACTGAATGGTTAAGAGGTCTAATGCTGAATGGTTAAGAGATATTATCTGAATCTATAATATAAATAAAAATAAGCATCCATGTATATACAACTAACTAATAAGTAATACACAAGTCATTTCAAAACTAGGTTCATATATTGTACTACGTACATCTCATACCAACTAATGGGTTGTTTGGCAGCCTCTTAATCAGTCTTTTAATGGTTCAGATGTCTAAATAGTTAAGCATTTAATGGTTTAGACTGTTTGTTTCGCGAGCACATGTCTGAATGGTTAAGACATTTACCTCTGAATGGCTAAGCATGATACCGATTTTGAATGGTTAAGAGGTTTAATGTTGAATGGTTAAGACATATTATCTGAATTGGTCAGACATTTGTCTTTGAATAGTTAAACGATATACTAACACTTAATGGTTCAGATTTCTTAATAGTTCAGACTTCTTAATGGTTCAGCACTTAATAGTTCAGACCTATTATTGATTCAACACTTAATCATTCAGAAATTATCAAACAACCCCTAATATTATAATTTTACGCACAAAAAGCTCATGCATTTAATTTTTGTTGTTATTAAAAACTTTATAAAAGGTCACTCATCTTGATTTTTTTTTTCATTTAAACAAATTCAACTATGGAATTCTCTTTTAAATCACGAACAATACTCCTAAAACACGTTAATATATGATACAAACATTCCTTATAGTCAAGTATATCTCCTGGGAACCGAACAAACGATAATAAAAATTGTCTTAATGCGTCGCATATATTCTGCTATTTAGTATATTCGCTTTTGACTCATATTGACGATCATTTGATTTGTTATTGTAATTGAAGTGTTACTGAATTATAAAAACGTGTTATGAAAATTAAATATGTAGCAGATCTAATTTCAAGATAATAATATGTTAAAAAACAACTTCACTACTATAGTAATGTTTGCTTTTAAATATATTGGTCACTTATTCTTTTAAAATGTATTTGAAACTCAAATCCTAATTAGAATTAACAACAAAGTTTTTTATTTTTGTTTTTTGACCACAAAGGTTAATTTTTGTGTTTTCGGTATCATTGGTATCGGTATTTGATATTATCGGAACCCGTATTAATATATGCTTTGTGATTTTTCCGATGAGCCGACCCGACAACGAAGAAAGTCACGGTAACGTAAGACAAAAGAAAACAACCAAACTTTCGCGCGCATAGCATGTGTGAAGTTTGCTTTAATATATTGGCCACATCTGTTTACAAATTGATTCTTTAGGTTTTTTTCCAAGCTATTATTAAAAGAAATTTATGATGAAGGGAAGTGTTGTGCTACACCAGAGTTTTATATTTTTCATTATTGACCACAAAAGTTTTTTTTTTTGTGTTTTTGGCGTCAAATATTGATATCGTTATTTGGTATTATCGGAATCGATATTGGTATACGCTTTTGTGGTTTCCGATAAGCCGACCCGACAACGAAGAAAATCGTGATCGCGTAAGACAGAAAAAACAACCAAACTCCCGCGCGAGTGGCGCGGGAGAACACTATTTCAAGAAATGATGAATATATTTGTTATAAAATAAATGGTTGAGTTAACGTTTTGTTACACTTGTAATTTCTAGTAGCCTAAGTAAAAAAATATTGCTTAACACGTGTAGCACGTGGAATGTGTTTTGTCGATATTATGAATCTTTTAAGATACAATAAAAAGAAATAATATATAATGAAAAGTGAACAGGAGAATCGAAAAAAATATCCGGAGTAACAAACTGCCACTTTGGCATTATTTTGTTCATTTTAATTTTTATAATAAACTTGTAAATATAAAATTGGGCAAAGCAAGACGCATTGTTGGAAATTTTAGTAGAAGAAAAGTTTTCTTGAAACTTTTAGACACAAACCATTATATATTAATTATTTTTTCTTTATTGAGAGCTTTAGATATATAGACATAAGTCATTAAATACTAGAACATGTGGTTCCAAGAGGGCATCACACCCTTTGCGAGAGTATAGGGCCGATAATGCGGTACAGAGTTTAGGAGAAAGCAACGCTTTGTGACAATCAAGTTGATGGATCACTTAAAATTGTTTCATATTCTCATGATGATTAATGAAATTAATTTACTTAAAATTGATCATCTCAAAGGGAATTGACATACTAATTGTAAGTTGCTACTGATAATCCGGAGCCAACTATAATCAACAACTACATCGACATTAGTAAAAAGCGATTTTTAGTTGAAAATGATGCTCCGATATGAGCTTAATATTGGTAGATTTATGGATCATTAGTAGCAAATGTGATAAACAACATCTAAGTTGCTATTGAAAGAAAAACATTAGTAGCATATAAGGTACTATTAACAGTGTTAATTATCGATTGTTATAATCGTCAACTCTCAAAGATATATTTTCTTTGAGAGTTTCTTACAAGATGTTAAATTGCCACTCTCCTCAATCTCTTAAGTAATTTCCTCATGAAGTTCATGTTATCAGAGGTGGACGTTAATAGAGGATAAGAATTGAGATCCCTAACTTAAAACAATGTTGTCTAATACCGTGATGCACATATATTCCATTTAAAGGTAAATGTTGCATTTCCATAGTTAGATACTTAGATGGCCTTTATTGACTTGTTTGGAACAACAACCGATTTCATAAAGTTTAACTATTACTATACGTCAAATCTTTAAATCAATTACAATAATGAATAATGAATACGAAATTATAAGAAATTTGAATTTGTCTTCCATCACCAAGATTTATATCTATTCAAAATAATGCCACTTGATTTTTCTTTGGTTAGATAGTGGCAAATATTATCTATACTTATAAAAAAAGAAAGAATTTGTAGTGACACATGACGTAATTTTAAAATTCAAAGTTCAAATAAGAAAAATTTAAAACGAATTTTATTTTAAATAGAAGATTGTTTTGAAATAAAAATTATAAATAATGAACAATAAAATTTTAAAAAGTAATATCATTGTTTTATTGCTTAAATTCGTTAATCGTACGTAATTTCAGTAATAACTATCTCAAGATATTGTTTTATAATTCATAAATTTTCGCTACTAGCTATTTAATATTTATTTATTCAACCCATGTAATAAAATAAGATGAAGCGATTAGTTTTCTCATCCACAAAGTCATATTAACGTCATATCATATTCCTTTAAAAGCACTCAAATTTTCTCAATTTGTGTACATGGATCCTCAAAATCACCAAAAATTGTAATTATTTATTTTTTAAAATAAGAAAATGATTCCCCTAATTGTTCGATACTTGCATCGGTGCTTGATTATGATGTCGAGCGTAACACACTACGTAAATTCCACATCAGCCGGTTACAGAAAAGATGTTTGGTTCACAAGTAATGTTTGTTTTTTAATATCATCAACGCGTTTTAGATGTATTGGATGTGAATGATAGGAGAACTCCACAGTTAAGCGTGTTCAGGTGGCAACAATCCAGGGATAGGTGACCTCCTTAGAAAGTTTTCACCATACCAACCAAAAGCAAATTTGTGATCTACTCATGGTCAAGACGAACAATATTGGTGGTAAGAAGAAGCATGTGTTACATAATGGTATCATAGTCACTCTTATGCCATCGGGATGGTGGGACAAACTTCACCAAGGATGGTGAGTTCTTGGGCTAATCGAGGATGATGAGTCAAAAGGGGGGTGATGTGACACCCTACGTAAACCCCACATTGGCCGTGAATAGGAGAGATGATGGGTTCATACGTAATATCTAGCCTATAATATCATCAACGTGTTTTGGGCTTATTGATTGTGGATGAGAGGAGAACTCTACTAGTTAAGCGTAATTGGGTGGTAGCAATCCACGAATGCCTGACCTCCTTGGAAAGTTTTCACCTTTACAACCAAAAGAAAATTTGTGAACTCCTTGTGGCCAAAGCAAGAAATATTAGTGGTATGCGTGGGTGGGTGTTATAGAATGGTATCAGAGCCACTCTTGTGGCATTCAGGATGCTAGGACAAACCTCACCAAGGATGGTGAGTTCTCGGCTCATCGAGGACGATAAGTCTAAAGGGGGTGATTGTGACACACTACGTAAATCTCACATCAGCCATGAATAGAAAAGATGCTAGGTTCATAAGTAATATCTAACCTCTAATATCATCAAACATGTTGGGCATATTGGCTGTGGATGAGAGGAAAATTTTACAGTTAACTATGCCCAGATGACAGCAATCTAGGGATGGGTGACCTCCCTCAGAAGTTTTCACCTGAAAACCAAAATTAAATCTGTGAGCTTCTCGTGAACAAAGCGAGCAATATTGGTGGTATGATGGGCCGGATGTTACATCAAGGCATTTGACTTCAGGGATTTTAATCCACCAATTTATCAAAATGGTACTGATGGATGTGTTTTGGAATGATGTTTGACACGGTTAATTTATGTGTTTTAGCATACGTAAGTATATAGAACATGTTTATTTGGTTAGTTTATGTATTACAGGTGTTTGGAACATAAAGGAGGTAAATTGGATGATTAATGAGAGCTTAGAAGTGTATGGAAGCAACTAGGATCGATGAAATAGCGAATTGAGAAAGCCAGTCAAGATCCGGCGAACATGGTACTGGTTTCAGCGCAGCTTGCGCTGAAAAGCTTCTGTCTTGCGCCAGTATGAGAGCAGCTTGCGCTGAAAAGCTTCTGTCTTGCGCCAGTATGAGAGCAGCTTGCGCTGAAAAGCTTCTGTTTTGCACTGAACTTGAGCGCAGCTTGCGCCAGAATGGGCGCAGCTTGCGCTGAGATGCTGTCAGGTTCGTTTTTTTTGGGATTTTTGCTGGATATAAACCGGGGGCTTAGGGTTTCGAAGGAGGTCGGCAGAAAAGGATTTTGGGGCATTCAAGAGGGCTATTCCAAGCATTCAAGGGGGATTTCATCAACCATTTGAAGAATCAACATCGCAACCATGAGCTCTTCATCAATGGATTGCATTTTCTTCGTTGCTATGCACGGCTAAACCACTCGTGATTTCTCCGGGTGGATGGTTAGTTAAATGATTATGGTTTATGTTATTTGTCCTAAACATTGAATTGAATTTGTAATCATTAGGTTATTTGATTTGGATCTTTGATTCGTAATTCAGTTGTGATTGTGATTGTGTGAACGGTTTGGTTTTATAGAATTAAATTCAATTGCTTTATCTAAAGCATCATCAACCGCATCGGTTCAGCTATCGGTGGTCATTGTTGTTCGTTCATAGTAATTGTTTTTAATCTCTCAAGAAACCGGTAATTTGCAAAACACGTAATTAACCGCGTCAACAGTATCGGTCTAGTAATCGGCTGTCAACAGAGTCATTAATGAGTT
>BJCM01008476.1:0-13270 GCA_018326385.1 Flaveria bidentis
TGCAGTTTTAATTGCTGTTAAAAACAGTCCCGAAATACCATTTTAATGCTTGCCAAGATAGTCCGCATGCAGTTTTACTGCTATCAAAACAGTCCCCAAATTGCATAACATAGAAATCAAACATTTGTCAAAACACATTTAAATCAATGGGTATCTCAATATAACAGATTGTAGAACATATGCACATTTAGAACTATGATAAACTATAAAAATCAAAATCTATTCAATTGATTAAAAACTCATTAAAGTATATATATATCTAAACTCCTAATGTATGCCCAATAATGAGCATATACCCAGCCCTTTACAAGCATATTAACAGCCCTGTACGGGAGTATTTAACAGCCTTGTATGGTTGTAACTATGAACCACAACATAGCTAGCACTCAAGAAAATGCACAATTAACCAGTCGCACAAGAACAAGAATAGGTAACCAAAATTGAGATTAATGATTTAATTCAAGTGATGTTCAACGTCAAAATTAACACCTCCAAACAAGTAACACATCAATTTAACATAGCAGCGATTGATGAAACCAAATATAAAATTTCTAAGTTTTACATCCAAAACATAGTACATCAAAAAGCATCAATTCATAAACTCAACACTACAATCACATTATTTAAACAAACAAACAAACAAACATACCAAGTATATCCCACGCCAAGTAAACTATTTGTAGGGTCTAGGAGGGGGTATGGTGGAGGCAAGCATTTCCTCCTTCTAAGGGAAAGAGAGGTCGCTTCCATTGAGACTCCCAACTCCAAACACAAATGTGAAACAAATATCATATAGCCGGATAGCATACAATAGTATGACCGAACGACATACCTAGATAAAGCAGACAATAAGATGACATACATAGACAAAGCAAACAGTCAGATGGTCATCATGAGGAGACATACACAGAACAAACATATCCTAAACCAGCATATAATCTGATAGCATATAAAGATACAACAAACACTAACGGTAGATGGGTCAAGATGTGAAACAAGGCAATCACACACAAAGTTGAGTAGAACAAAAATGTAGACACAAAGCTAGGCAAAGTGGGGCTAAACTGCTAAAGAACATAAAAAGCTAATCAGCAGGTAATGGAGTAATGAAACCAAAAAAAAACTATAAAAATCTAACAGAGTTGTGGAAGCATTCGAACCGGGTAATGCAGTAATCGAACAAAAAACGATAAAAAAGCCAAACAATCACAAATAAATAAACTTTAATATAGAACTTACTTGTGGAAGCAATCAATGTTAATAATGTGGTACAAGATTGATGAACCAAAGAAGATGGAATGAGTAGATGAACATGAAGATGAAAATGGAGGGTTGATCACAGATTCACAGTAGAGAAAGGAGGGGGTTGTTGATATATGGTGTGTACAGTAGATTGGTATATTTGTTAGATTGGTATATTTACCAATCTATTGTAGCTTTGTTAAATTTATTTGATAGATTATAAAGACAAGGTATAGTTTAAAGAATGGGATGGAGGGGTGTTAGATACAGAAGTGGGCAGACTTTAATTACTAACACAAACAAGAACAAGGTAGTCCTACTCGAGAGGGACAACTCTCCAGATTAACAAAACCAGTCGAAAGTGCTACTAACTGCTCCCGCTAACTTCTACCCGCGCTACTCCATTTCTGCAGCTGTTTCGACTCATTCAAACTGGACAGACAACCCAGCTGGAGCTACTCCATTTCTGCTGCTGTTTTGACTCATTCAAACTGGACAGACAGCCCAGCTGGAGCTACCCACAACAGCTGGGTCGACCCACAGGTTCGTATCAATACTTCTCACCCGGAGAAACAACCTGTCCTCAAGTCAAAATATGAGGATTTTTGTGCCAAGCAATCAGCCATTCAATTGTAGGCTGATCCGCTTATAGACCCCTCCATAAGCTAAAGCAGATTGTGAAACCCTTAAATCATAGGCCAGATTCAAGATAGGCAAATCTCCAGTACAAAGCTTCAAGATAAAATTATCAAAACAAAAACAGAAACAAAAGAAAGCCATAACACCCTATTTCTACTGCTGTAATTGCTCCTATTCTCACCCACTAACCCCATGATGCAGCTGACCCAGATCCCAATTGGGTTACCCACCAGTCTAGCGGGTCTGCTGCCCAGATCTGGCTGGGTTAAGGTGGATCCAATCCTAGGTGTTTCATGTTTGAGTAATGTTGGCATCCCGCTATCAAAGTTTATTTAATTAATTAAAATGTAAATAGTAGTATTTCATATGTGAAACGATGGGTCAAGTACGTATACTAAATGGGTCAAGTAGGTATACTACGGCTATAAATAGCCCCGTGGTTTGTCATTTGTATATAAATGTACGTGAATATTATGCGTGTATTCCTCTAAGAATTTAGTGTACAAGTTAACTGTGTTGTGTGTGTTTGTGCGAGACAAGACTAGGCATGTATCTGTACTACCACCCCGCAAAAGCAACTTGTCCTCAAGTCAAAACTCGAAAGAAAGGAAATTGACACGCCAACAAGTCGTTACTTTTTAGGGTTGCTTCTTTCAATGAATTGTAGGTTCTCCCGCTTCATAGACCCATCGATGGGCTAAAACGGGTTGTGTAAGCCTTGCAATTTCCTTGTTTTTTTATGTGGACCCCACCTAGATGACCGTTTGATAGCGCGTTTGATGTCAGCGATTTCCACCTTATCATGTGCGTCCCCTTCAGTCGCAGGTGGTTGTTTAGAGTCGATATTCCCTTCCTCTTCCCCGATTCCAACGGTTTGCATGTTAGGACATGCCCATGCTTCTCAGAATCAGATATGCATGGAGTTATCAAAGTTGACCCTCTCATCTTGTTTGTTGGACTAAACTGTCCTCCCCCGCTATGTTCTTCTGATCCTCATTTTCATTTTCACGGAAACTGTCATCTTCAAACATGTGAGTTTTGATTGCTGCAATCATCCTTCAGGGGTGTCAAGATGGCGTCTAATCATGCCGCAATGGCTAATAACCGTGTGGCAATAACCGAATTCTGGGTTGTAAGCGCCATTTGAATTTCCCGTCAACAGAACCAATGTTAGATACAGAAGTGGGCAGGCTTTAATTACTTCAACAAACAAGAACAAGGTAGTCCTATTTAAGAGGGACAACTCTCCGGATTAACAAGGCCAATGAACAAAATACTCAACACCCTAATCTAAACATCAAAACAAGTATAAATAAAACAAAGTGCTACTAACTGCCCCCACTATTCCATATCTGCTACTGTTTTGACTCATTCATACTAGACCAGACAACCCAACTGGAGCTGCCCACAACAACTGAGTCGACCCATGGATTCGTATCATTATGTTAATAATTAGACAAAGGGTGATAAAATTATTTAAGGGTTTAAACGAGAACTGACGTCTCTAGCGTGATAGCATATTTCATTGTCACCTATGACTTGTAAGCATCAAATGACCTAAGATATTATCTAAAATCATGATCATTCCAGCAAATGAATATACAGAGAATAATGAGAGTGCAAGACATTTTCTTTAAATTTTACCTTCTGAAGCGAAAGTTTTAGCCAAGGCGAAAAGCTAGAGTCACGACTCAAACTATGTAATCAAATCTGTACGAAAAAGAAAATAAGAGCTTATGTTCTTATTTATTCATAATTAGACATAAAGAAAAATCCATAATTGTGACAAGAAGTCAGTTTTGAGATGAGTACCATACTTGTCAGCACCCACGCCATATTGATCATTTGCAAAGATGTCATATGAAGGAAACTTCTCTTTTAAAGTCTGCATAAGTTAAGAAATTAGGAAAGAAAATTCAGTAAAAATGATCATTTCTTAACATATAGAGATAAAATCATCTGTCCCTTTCTTACTTTTACTGAAGCATTTTCAAAACCAAATATGACCATATCCTGTCAAAATGAAGATTACATGTTTCTATTTATACAGCAAGTCAATAAAAGGGTTTTATGTTACAACAACATAGCATTGTGCAACCAATAAGAATAACATACTGAAATTTAAGAAGACAAACATTGCAGTTGATTTAAATGAGCAGTTATTCCTGTTTACTTTTTAATCTTTATCAATATAGTAATAAATGTTATCAAATACAACTTTAAGCAGATGCTCCATGTGATTGTATGGTTTGCCCTTTAGAAGCTACGAATAACCTCAGGAAGAAACTCTCCCTCAAACAGATGGCTGAATGGCCCATGGACCACATCATGTAGAAAATCTATCAAAAGAGGTAAACTTAAATAATAATAACAAAAAGTAATATAGAAAAGGGACCACATAAACCTAATTACAGCAAGTTTTACAGTCTGTATGATCAATGTCAAGCTTTAAGCCCTACCTATATAAGGCATGTAAATGAATAAGTGTTGACCAACAAGATTAAAGAAAGCAATCAGACTGGCGATAAATTTCTTACTTTGTTTGCCTCGATATTTTTAGTTGCATTACCAGCAAGCCAAAAAATCACCAAGTGAACACGCAAACCATGAGTTTGCTACTCCAGGATATATCATGTTGGTTAAATATCTCAAAAATAAAGAACAAACTTACAGGCATATAATATCTAATGAGAAAACATGAAAGTACTTATATATACTATGTGTCATCAAAGTTAGGGGAAAGAACTAATATTAACATAATTAGGTAACTTGTTTTTGCCCTCAGAGTTTCTAGAAGAAAGTATTAAGGTATGGTGAATTACAAAAAGACCATAATAGAAATTCTTCCATAGTATAAGGAATGCAGACAAAAGGCTAATGATAGTTCTTTTTTCAAAATAAAACAAGGCTTACCTAGCTGCTTCAAATCCCAAAGTCTGCTAAGTTGAAAAGTTATGTGAGTTAATTATGTGAAAGGATCAAAAGAGCAAATGTGAATCTTCATATGGACACGCTTACTTTTGAAATCAAAAAGTAAATGAAAAAAATAAATCTAAATGTTCTCTAATGTTACCATCCTGCTTTTGTTCTTTTTTATTCATAATGACATAAAGCAAAATCTGTAATTGTAACAACATGTCAGTTTTGAAATAAGTACCATACTTGTCAGCACCTATGCCATTTCATTCATTTGCAAAAATGTCATATGAGGAAATCTTCTCTTTTAAAGTCTGCACAAGTTAAGAAATTAGCAAAGAAGATTCGATAAAAATGTCATTTCTTAGATGAAACTTACTAAAGTAATATATTCAAACCACTATTCCTTCATATGATCCAAATAATAATACCTTTTTTGTCAAAAACAAAATAAATTCAAGCATATCTAAAACACAGCTAGATGGCGGTAGATATATTACCTAACGTGTTTGAACAGATGAATGGTATTGCTTTAATGTCCTCATCATCCAATATATCATTCATGATGTCCTGCATTAAACAAATAAAAAAAAGTATCAGAAATTAATACAAAAGCTCACATGTGTCACATTTACTTCTTTCTACAAATTTTGAACTAACTAAACAATAAAACTTTTTGGCAAAAATACCATTACTCCCAGCATGAATCCAAGACTACTTGAAGGCCTACCATGTTTGAACCAACAAATAGGCATAGCTTTACTCTCTTCGTCATCATAGATAGCATTCACAATGTCCTGCCTCAAACAAATAATTAATAAGTATCAGTGGATTAATACAATAGCTCATACATGTCACATTTGCTTCTTTCTATAAATTTTGAACTAACTAGGAAATTCAATATTCTATGAGCCATAGTGACAGAAATGAACAAAGATGATATGATTAGTAAGGAGGAACGTACATTAGTGCCACAAACAACATTCTAAATACCCATGGGTAAACCGGCTTCCATCGCCCATTCTGCAAGTACCACAAAAACCCCTGTTATTAGCATAAAAAAAGTAGTTGTGATCACTCAAAGCATCATCACCAACCAAATAAAACAAAAAGTGGAAAAGATCTTTCTCTGATGGCTTCAAAATGAAAGTATTATCACTAGGTACAACGGAAAGCATTTGCAAAGAAAACAACAAAAGTGTGTTGTGATAGGGTAAAAATATTATTATGAAAACAAGACAACCAGATTAAGCTTTTTATAATATGTTATAGATCCCATGTGGACAACCGACAGAATATGACATCGGAAAACATACCCACAAGGGAACCGCTGATCAGAAATTGAAGTTTTAACACGTCACATTGGCAAACATTCCCCTAATGAGTTCTCTTGATTCGAACTCATCAGCTTTATTAGGTTCAATGTAACTTTTATTGAACAAAGATTTAGAAGGTTGTATAAATTAAATTAAAAATACGATATTGTTTTGACTTTCAAATTGTTTGACCCATTTGACTGTTACCAATAAAACATAATCAAAATTAATTTAAATCAAGAAATTAGTGTACCTCAGAGAAGTTGATGCTGGATGCCTGGAATAGAAAACCACATGTAGAGAGAATGAAAAAAAAACTCTGTGGTGCAAGAAAAATGGAAATAAATAACAAAATCTTGCTATTGTATTTTAAGTTGATTACCTTTTCCTTTTTTCAATCAATTTTGACAATGCTGAAAGCAAAATCTTCTTTGCTTTTGTATCATCACTAGCCATGTAGTAACTAAGCAACTAGAACATGATAAAAGAAATTAGTTTTAAAAACCTATGAACAAATAAAATATTATGAAGTCACATATTTGAAATGCTCCAGCTTGTCCTTAGCTGTGGAACAACAAATTCACAACAAATTAACAGCTAAAAATAATAAAAGAAAATTAACTAAGAGATCAAAACTTAAAGCTCCAGTTAACTGATGTTCACATATTTGATTATAGCTGAACAAAATCTAGTATACATCATGCAACAAATTCTCCTCATGAGTTATCTTGAATCCAAAAGCTAATTAACATCATTAGTTTATAGCTTCTTCATTTTTTAATTAACACAATTTAAAACTAATTTCAGTTTTTTAGAAGATTTACACTAACACAGAAGTACTACCTTCCAGTACTGAAATGTGACATGAATTAATAAGGAAACAAGCAAATAATTATCCACCTTGACAAGAGCATCTACAATAACAAACAGGACTTCATTTGGCTATAAAATAATCAAAAAGATTATTAACATATACGAATTTGACTTTTAGTATCAACTGGTTGACTTTAGTAGCTACCATGACCTTTGCATGTGTGTAGACTGTGTGATGTTGTGATACAGATCAGTACAAGTGTAGAGTATAATATGAATCGTTAGATCTAATCAATAATGATGTGTTAGTTATTAATTATGGAGAAAATTGCATAAATGGTCACTATGGTTTGACCAAATTGCACATTTGGTCCCCAGACTTAGAAAAATGCAAAGTTAGTCCAAACTAAACTTTTGTGTAATCATTGAAAGTTTGGTCCCCTATTTTTTAAAAATTGCAAAGTTAGTCCAAACTTTTATGTGAGCATTGCACTTTTGATCCCTAAAGTTAAATTTAAAATTTAGTCCAAACTTTCTAAAATATATAAAAACTAAATCAACTTAATGTTAGGGACTAAATATGCAATGACTATATAAAAGTTTGGATTAAATTTGCAATTTTCAAAGTTTGGGCACCAAATGTGCAAATTGGTCAAACCAATGGGACCGTCTATGCAATTTTATCTTAGATTATGGATGACAGAAAAGCTAAATAACAATGGCTTAAATGAGGACTAACATTCTTTAGAGCGATAACATACTTCATAATCTGTGACTGGCTTAGCATCAAATAGCCTAAGGTGTTTTTAGAAAAAAAACCATAATTACTTGAAACAAATGATTATCTATAGAAAAATAGTTTGTATGACATAAGCTTTTATTTTTACCTTTCCAAGTGACAGCTGCAACACCACAAGCTTGAGAGTCACAAACAATCTAATCAAAACTGTACGAAAAAGAAAATAAGTTTATGTTAGTTATTAGAGAATGGGTGACAAAAAAAGTTGCATAAGAAGGTTTAAAAAAGGACTAACACTACTTAGTGTCATAGCATATATCATTGTCTTTGCTTGCATAGCATCGAATAGCCTGAGATGTAGTTAAAAAGCATGATTATTCAAGCAAATGATGATCTAGAAAATAATAAGAAAGCATGACATAAGTTTTTGATGTTTACCCTTCAAAGTGAAAGTTGCAACCAAGGCCACCGGTATGAAAGTCATGAACAATGTAATTAAATCTGTATGAAAGAGAAAATAGTAGTTTATGTTCTTCATTATTCATTGTGACACAAAGCAAAATCCATAAATGTAACAAGACAAGACATTTGTTTGAAATAAGTAACATAGTTATCATCACCTATGCCGATTTGATCATTTGCAGAAATGTCATATAAGAAAAGCTTCTCCTTTAAAGTTTGCACAGGTTAATAAATGACCAAAGAAGATTTAATAAAAGGGATCATATCCTTATATATAGATATAAAATCATATGTCTATTTCTTACGTTTATAGAAGCATTTCAGAACTAGAAATGATAAAGTTCTGTAGAAATGAAGATAGCATGTTTCTATTTATAAAAGGACAACAAGCTTAAAGGACATATTTGCCTAGATAGAAGAGGACAATTAAAAGGTTCCGGTTAAAACAAGATAGCATTGTGCATGCCTTAGAGAGATAACTAGATAGGTCAAGGAGTAAGCATTGACCAAACTTCTTACTTAGCGTGCCTTTATTTTCTCAATTGCATTACCAGCAAGCTAATAAACATAAGGTGAATGCTCAAATCACAAGTGTACTGCTCCAGGATATACATGTCTGTTACACCTGTCAAAATTAAAGAATAAACTGGTATGTATTATCTAATAAGAAACTTGAAAGTACATATAAACTATGTGTCATCAGTGTAAACAGCATTAATCCATGTCAGTCTCAAAGACTACTCTATGGCGGTAGATATATTACCTACCGTGTTTAAACCAATAAATGGTACAGCTTTTAATGTATTCATCATCACAGATAGCACTCACAATGTTCTACAAAATTTGAACTAACTAGCAAATTTAATATCCTATAAGCACATAATGACATATGAAACAAAGATGTTATGACTAGCAAGGAGAAATGTACATTAGCGCCAGGGACAACATTCGAAAACCATTGGGTAGACCGGCTTCCATCACCAATTTGGCAAATATCATAGAAGCCCCTGAAAGGGGGTAGAAAATTATAGGGATATAATAATATAATAAAAAATCAGTAAGTAAAATATCTGGTAAATGTTCTTAGCATAAAGAAATACTTGTGATAATCAAGATATATTCTTCCCATTTGAACTCATGAAAGCATCATCACCAACCACAAAAACGAAAACTAAAAAGAATACATTCCCCAGTGAATCGGTGATTACTTTAAGAAAAGAAAAGTTAGGATGTGTTAAAGGAGTAGTAAAATAAGAAAAGAAAAGACAATGACCTGGATGGATCTTTCTCTAATTTCTTTAGAATGAAAGTGTTACCCGAGTGCTATCAACTGCAAAGAAAACATGACAAATGAATCAATGTCAACAAATTGAAGTTTCAACATGACGTATATGCAACTGGTACTTGGTGCATTTCACCATGATGGAAAAGCTTGTTTCGCTGCAGCATTAAACTCCCTCCTCGATGGTATTTGAGAAACAACTTTTTGTGTTACCTAACACCACTGCAGTAGTTAATTAAACTAAAATAAACAAAATGAACAAGAGCAAAAGAAAGTATGACTTACTGGAATTATAACATCCGGATGATTCCAAGTTTTAACCAGTAACAAGGACTGAAAGCACCTGCAAAGAAAACAAAACAAGTGGGTTGTCACATAATAAAATTAATATTACGAAAACAAGCAATCAAATTAAGCTTTTTATAGTAAGTTACGGACCCATGAGGACAATGGACGGAATCGATATTGGCAAACATACCCACAAGGGAATCACTGCCAGGAAAATGTAACTTTCAACATGTTGTTTTGGCAAACATTCTCCTGATGAGTTTTCTTGATTCTTTAAACTCATCAGCTTTATTACTTTTAGTGTATATATGACTGAATAGAAATTTAAAGGGTTGTATTGATAAAACATTTAAAACTATACGGTTGACTTTAGAATTGTTTGACCCATTTGACCATTGTTAATGAAACATAACCAAAATTGATTGATATCAACAGGTTTACTTTTTGTTATCCTATCAATCCATGTCTAAGCGAGTGAATATTGCAGGGAAAAGAATTTGGTGTACCTCATAGAAGTTGATGCTGGATTAGAAAACCACATGTAGAGAGAAAAAAGTTAGCAAACCCCCTGTGTTGCAAGAAGTAAAAAAAATACTAAATCTTATAACTATACCTTTCAAGTGGATTTTTTTCCCTTTGTCAAATCAGTTTTCTTATTACAGACATCAAAATCTTCTTCTCTTAGACTAAAGCCACCGGATTTTTGAATCGTATTTTACCATTACTAGCTATGTACTTAAGCAACTGAAACTTCATAAAAAATAAAAAAATAAGGTTGAAAAACCTATGAACCTATGAAATCTTGTGTGGACACGTATTCAAAGTAATCCTTAGCTGGGGAACAGTAAACTCAGTGCATGTCAATTGCCAAAGATAAGTAAAGACTGTGTGATGCTAATATGATACAAATCAATATGAGTGTACAATAACTTGTGAAACATTAGTTATTAGATAATGGGCAACAAACAAAGTTAAAAAGGAAAGGTTAACTAAGGGCTAACATTCCTAAGCATGATAATATATTTCATTTTCTATGATTTGCATAGCATCGACTAGCCTGAGATATTATTAATAAGCAGGCTATTCAAGCCAATGATTATATAGAGAATAATAAGATAGTATGACATAAGTTTTTATTTTACCTTTCACAGTAAAAGTCGCAGCCAAGGCTCAAGCTTGAGAGTCACGAACAATGTAATCAAATCTGTATGGAAAAAAATAGGATTTTACGTTCTTATTTATTCATAATGACACAAAGCAAAATTCCTAATTGTAACAAGATGTTGGTTTTTGAGATACATAACGTACACTATCCACACATATGCCAATTCGACCATTTGCAAAATTGTCGTATAACAAAAGCCTCTCCTTTAAAGCCTGCACAGGTTAAAACGAACAAAGAAGATTTAATAAAAAAGATAGTTTCTTTACATATGGATTCAGAATCATCTTTCTATTTTTTACCGTTAGTGGAGCATTTTCAGACAGAGAAATGATCATCTCCTGTAAAAATTAAGATATAATGTTTCTGTTTATAAATGACAGAAACTGAAAAGGCATATTCATTTAAATACAACAAAACATATAAAAAGGTGATGGGTTAACACAAGACAGCATTATGCAAATAAAGAAAAACTATATTAGTACAAAAGCTCATTTTGTCACATCTTTCTACAAATTTTGAACTAACTAGCAAATCTAATAATCTATAAGCACATAGTGACAGGAAATAACAAAGATGTTATAACTAGTAAGGAGGATGTAAGTGCCCGGAACAACATTCAGAATACCACCGAGTAAACCAGCATCCATTGCCAGTTCTGCAAGGATCATAGAAGCCCCTAAAAGGAGGTAGGAATTTACACGGATATATCAATATAAAAACAAAAGTCAGAAGCAGACTATTTGGTAAATGTTCTATGCATAAGAAAAATGATCACTTAAAATGTATTATTCCCATTTAAACAATTCCAATCATTGTCACAAACTGTGAAAAACGATAACTATAATAACACACTCCCCTGGAGATTACTGAGAGATATACAACTTGTGATTCAAGATTCTCGGGATTATGAAAATGTGAGGAGGTGCCGTACTTTGAAAAAAGAAGAGCAGAAGACAAGCACCTGGATTAGGCTGGATGAATATTTCCATGATGGCTTTAGATTTAAGGGAAAAGAATTTTCTGTACCTCAAAGAAGTTCATGCTGGATTAGAAAACCACACGTAGAGAAAAAAAAACAGCAAACCCCTGTTATGCAATGGTAATAATTACTAAATCGTATAATTATAACCTTCAAATGGATTACTTTTTCCCTTTGTCATATCAGCTTAGTCATACTGACAACATAATCGTCACTTAGACTAAAGCCTTCAGATTTTTAATCATATTTAACCATCACTAGTTGTGTGGCCACGTACTCGAAGTTATCCTTAGCTTGGGAACAGTAAACTCGGTGCATGCCAACTGCCAAAAATAAGTAAAGCAAATTAACTAATGAGAATGCTCCAATTACTTGATGTTTACATATTGGATTATAGTTATACAAAATCATGCTATGTGTCATGTCTCCGAATAGTAGAAAACTTGTAAAGCAAATTAAATTGTGTCATCAAAGTTGTATATAGGAGAGTGTATATTAAGCCGGGAATAACTAAATATTAACATAATTACAGGATTTGTTTTTGCCCTCACATAGCTTTTCTAGAAGAAAGTATTAAGGTATAGAGACATGATAGATCATAACAAAATTTCTTCCATATTATCAAGGAAATGCAAACAAAAGGCTAATGCTATTTCTTTTTCAAGAGTAAGTTGAGGCTTACCCAGTTGCCATCAATAGTAGAAAACTTATGTCAGTTAATTTATGTAAAATAAATCAAATGCAAAGCAATGTGAATCTTCAGACGGACAAACTTGCCTTTGATCCAAACAATATTACAACCTGTCAAAAACATCATTAATCCAAGCATGTATTACTGTGTTTGAACCAGCATTTGATATAGCTCCATTGTCTTCTTCATCACAGATAGCATTGCACAATGTCCCACCTCAAACAATTTTACAAGAGAAAAAAGTTAATAACAAATTTAAAGAAATCAAATGCAGAGCAACGTGAATCTTCAGACGGACAAACTTGCCTCTGATCCAACTAATAATGCATTTTGTCAAAAACACCATTAATCCAAGCATGTCTCAAAGAGTGTTTGATAGCAAAAGAGATATTACTTACCATGTTTGAACCAACATGAGGTATAGCTACAATGTCTTCTTTATCACAGATAGCACGCATAGTGTCCCGCCTCAAAGAAAATAAAAAAATGCTTATCAGTGGATTAATACAAAAGCACATATGTGTCACATCTTATTTCCATAAATTTTGAGCTAACTAGCAAATTCTATATTCTATAAGGGTATGATGCCAATAATACCAAAGATGCTATGACTAGTAAAGAGGAATGTACATTAATGCCAGGAACACACTTGAAAATACCACTAAGTAAACTAATATCCATGGATAGTTCTGCAAGAAATATAGAAGCCCCTAGAAGGGGGTTGAAAATTACACGGGT